>WODD01000042.1:49606-123556 GCA_019775935.1 Neoascochyta sp. HWLR27 | reverse complement strand
CGAGATCAAGCGGCCTGTCGCCAGGTGCTAGCGCGGGAATAGGCGTAGGGGTCGCTGTAGGAGTGATATCTCTTGCGGCAATAGTGCTATGCTTCCTTCGCCGGAGAAAGAGAACAACCAAGTCCCCGACACAACCTGAACTCGGTTCGACACCACCGGTCTACCCGCAGGCGTACAATTCGGCCCTGTCGATGACAACGGCCGGCAACGAACCCTCTGTCGGTTACAAGCACAAGGCCCCAGTGCATACTACACGGCATGAGATGGAGCAACACGATTCTACAATCAATGAGTTAGAGGCAAACCCAGTTCGGAACGAATTACCCAACACAAATTAAAATAAACCTAGTTATGCATCTAGATCCTTACATAGTCACCTATTAATTTATTCAAGGGCAGACTCTAGTCTCACTAAAATCATCATGTTTTCCCTATAAACTTGGTGTTGGGAGTCGAACCTACAGTAGACAAGACAACGTATGGCTGCACATTCACCGACTGGACTACGCGCTTACTAAGCCGCGCGGCCCAAGCTCCACCCGCCAATCCTCTACCCTCCATAGCAAGCAATCAAGAATCATAAACACCTCAACTCGTTGCAACGAAAGTGATTCAGATACCTTAGCCGCATCAACACTTGAACAAAACTTAGCTTTTTCATACGAACTAATTATAGAACTTTTAGCTTGTGTCAGATAGAACGAGCTCTGAGAGGGTCGGATCTGTATAATCGAGTAGGGATCCCGGAGACTTGGTACACTAGCGAGAACGCCAAACCCACCGATGAGGGATGGGAGGGCAGACAGAATCATCAGAAATCATCACGAATAGTTACATCAATTATCTACATCATACAATCTGACAGCTTGACAATAGTTATAAAAGTACACCAGCTTTCTTGAATGACCTGTTCAATTGCATTCGCTGAGACTACGTCCTAACCCTAAGCCTTCTTCAGGTTATTACAAGAGAGAAAAGCCAGGGAGGAGTTATCATAGTTTTGACCAGCGAGCAATGCCTTGACGTCTTGGTCCTTGGGAAGAGTATTGAGGAGAGAGTCAGTTCACGACTTGTCCAGGCTATGGGTACTAATAAAGTCATCAATTGATGTTTCGTTTGTCGCTACTGATGTAGATACTAGAAATTCATGATATGTAGTCGGAGAACTACATAAAAGTGAAGAGGTCAGAAGTAGAGCGAGTACAGACAGGGGTATCATTATGCAGAAGACAAGATTCTAGTTGAGATTTTGATAGGGCTGAATGCTTTACAACTTGATGTACATATCGTTTTATGCATGTCTTGGAGGCAATTTGAGGCGCTTGCTCGATCCACTATATCCGAGTGCTAAATTCATTGAGCATTCTTCGCCTCCGTGCCTGTAGTAAGCCCTCAAGGTCGCCTGATTATAGGCCGCCGAGCGCCACAATTTGTACAGGCTTCGACTTCGGGCTAGTGTGTGAACTCCGGTACCAACATCTCTGTCGCCGTACCGGGGATCACAGCTCTCCTTTAAGCAGCTTTCTAGTATTCTCAGCCTGGGGCGTCAGCTTAGGATGGAGCGGAATGGAAGTCTCCAAGCAGGAATAGATTCGTGGTGGTGTATGTCGTCCATCAAATACTCCATCGCACCTGTACGCCCTATACACTAAATATATGCAGACTAGTGATTGAAAATAGGAAACGACAAAAGACGAGTCAACAGTAACTAGTAAGAGTCACGTAGGTCTAAGTCGTTTGTCTACCTTCCAAGACAAATATACCTATATATCGAAGCTTTCAGCTTGCATCTGCTGAGAACCATGGTCTTACTGGATTAGAGAGATTTTCGAGACCTGGACTGGCCCCCCGAAGAAATTCAGTAGGTTGCATCGACTTCACAGGAATTGGGCACTCCCGCAACACGCACGCTGCAGGGTTTCATACACGTAAGCAGCAAGGCTCTAAGACCTCTGGGCACTTCTCGACTTAGCTCTTCCCTCACGCCGCGTTCCCGTATGCAATGCCATAGGCAACAACACAAGCAAAAAAAACATCATCTGCCTGATTAAGGCCTTCGTGCGAGCCACTTGCTGTTCCATTGTATTCCGGAATTTGTTGGTAAGCCTAAAACAAGTCGAGACAGATTAGTACGCAAGAATTCCGCGTGACGAAGCAATCTTTTCTGAAATGCACGTTTGAGTTGAGGATACGAAAGGACCTGCCGAACAGCGGCTCTCGGTTAGCGTATTAATAGGTACGAACGTGCAGTGCCGCCGGCTGACGGTATTATGCAGCCGCTCGGACACCAACGCCACTAACCCTACCAACTGATACCCCTCAGCTAGTAGCGTCCGCCCTAGCCCACCTACAGCCTAGCTTGAGTGAGATACACTTGTCTATGTAAACGACAGGTCCTAACATTGTCCTAATTGAGCTGTTTCAAGGAGCCTTCGTAAACTAGTGTATGCATCCTACGCCGCCTGAAGCTCCGGTTAGTTTCTAAGAAGCTCGGTGAAAGAGATCATTTTAGCTGATGTATCGGCCAGAATTTTGACACTTTCAGCATCAGGCCAATCATGTATCACATGGCGCATGATGTAGATATCGGCCTCTTCGATCTATGGGGTGAAGAAGTCAAGAACGACAAATCTAACACGACCGTTGCGAATCACCTTTTGATACTCCTCGTTCCAGATCTAGATATCCATTCAGCTCTCTCTGTGTGAAGGTAGGGTGAAGCAAGATAAAGTGACATACCTTATCGAAGTTGGGGCGGGTATCGGGTTTGTCTTGTACGACAAGTTGCAGATTCTCGAGAGCCTTAATGACAGGCATAGTCCCGCCACCAAATCCGCCACCTACATCAACAATCTTCGCATTGAATTCCCTCGCCCAAGGGTAGACACCCAGAAACTCCCCGGTGTTTACCCTGGTTCCACTGGCAAAGGCTACCTTTGTACGCTTTCCGATCTCTGGTTCAACATCTGAAAGATACCGAGAGATCTTCAAATCGGTGTTTTAAGCAAGATTGAAGGCTGTTCTGTCGGGGGCGTCCAAGTTCTTGTATACACGTAGCGTAAAAGCATCCCAAGCCTTACAAGAGCTCTTTCGAACCAAGTCAAGACAATGGGCTACGTGTGCACGTTTTCCCTCTTCAAGGATCAGCTCAGACAGGGACGTGTTGGCAAAGACATCCGGAGAGACCTTGCGAAATACGTGATTATTACAGAGGCTTCGCATGTAGCGGGTCAGTTTTTCCCTTTCGATGTCTGCCTTTTTAGCAATCTCTTCCACGTGCATCTCAATATTGTTGAGTATGTTCGCCACATCAGTCTCGACGCGATTGAGAAGAGCTGTACCTTCATGAAACTAGAGATTTAGTTATCGCTAGACAAATGAATGGCAACGCGTCTTTCCACATAGCCTTAAAAATATCATTCAAGAAGGTGCGCGGGTCGGTAAGTGCACGTAGCGTCTGCGAAGAGCTCGAAATTGTCTTCAGTGCCTTTCTGACCTGGAGATTTGTTGACTGATGGACCGGGTGTAGCTTAAGAGTGCTTAGAGATAACGGCGTTTCGCGGAGATCCTTCTCATTGTTCTGGAAAACGGTAGTCGAAGCATTGATCAAGTCGTGCGGCTGCTCTAGAGGAGTCAATAGACTCTTCTCGGCCACTGTTGGGTCTTCAAATGGGCAATGAGATCAAAAACGATGAAGTACTTGGGTCCTCTCAGTGGGGCCGCTACTAAATGACTTGAGGGTGCATAAGTGAAGACCCTTGGAGTTCGTCTGTGACGAACGCGAGCTTACGTAGCATTCGGTGGGGTTGATGGGAGATGCAGCTAGAGCTTAGTCTGACCCTGCTAAGTTACTGGGATCCGTGGTTCCTCTAACTATGTTATATATTTCTGCAATTTTAGCATCAGAATCTCATTGTGGCGTTCCTTTAAACAAGCTCCTTTTGTTTGGCTTGGTTGAGGACAAGTACCGCAATCTAGATCTACAAAATGTTTACGACAGAAAATGAACGAGACACGTGGCCGAAAGTCACTACAAGACGCCGAAGAGTCTACGAAGGGCAAATTTTTCTGGTTCGCGGGAACAATAGTTATAAAAGTAAACTGTAATACTTCCAGCCGCCAAAGAAACGCTAATGAGATCGCTCTAGGCTCTCTTCCCTTAATGCAAGCCCTTAAAGCCGACGTTCACGGGGCCCTCTGGTAAAGACCGATGACACTCTCTGTATCTCTGAGTCTCGAAGACCTCCCCGTGCCAAAGACCTCTGCGGCATATACAAAGTGCATCATGACCTGCACTACCAGCATTGGTGCTGCGTCAAAGACGTACATGTATACCTCATGGCTTGCGAGATAACCACTGTGTCCTTGCGCGAACTCTATAACACGAAAGATACAACGAAGGAAGATGATAATAGCGGCACCTACCACCATCTTCAACAGTTTGTCCCATGTGTTCTTGCCGTATTGTGGGATAGAGTACTGCTTGGATGATTTCGCCATGCGTTGCCATAACACTAGCGAAATGCAAAGGAAGAATCCAAGAAATAGAAGCTGAACGAAGAGACCGATCAGCATGGTCTTCTGGCCCATGTCTGCAAGATCGACTTGTACCATCATGCCACCTCCGCCAGCTTGCATCAAGAACGCAACCACGTCACCACAGACAAAGATCTTGGTGACCCAGTTTGATCGAATTATCGAAGCCTCTTCGGCTTTCATGAATCGGACGAGCCGGCCGTATATCATGTATATCGTAGCGGCGTACAGCGAGGGAGGCAGGATAATGCACAGCGATTGTCCAATGTACGGTCCCAGCTCTGCGGGAGACTCTGCGGAGAGGAAACGGAATATGTACCCTATAGTCATCACTGTTTTATGTCAGTCTCTTGTATGGCTGGCCCACAATATTCAGCTCACTTATAGCACCAACTACAAAAGGGGTGTAGAACCAGGCTCTCGATCGCAGTAACTGGAAGAGATGGTATGCAGCGCTGAGTCCGAACAACCCGGCTGCGATAATGCACGCCGCCTTGTTTGGCGTGTACAGGTAGATGCCATTGCTGTTTACCATATCGGATGTTGTGACTCTTTTAGTGCCTCTGCATAAACGAGTGTGTAAAGGTTGATATAAGGGGAGGTAGCCAGGTGGTGTTTAGAAGCACAGGCTGTGGATGTGAATTTGAGTAGAAAAAAAGGAACCGGAGAGGTTTGTTCGCAAGAGTGGATTGCTTTCCACAGTTTCACGGCGTCTACACGTTTATACCATCACCGTTCCCTAGAGAAAAGCGAAATAAGGGAACCTTGCGGTTTTTCCGTACCCCATAACGAGACTTCCGCGCATGCTATACGATAAACGCTCTGACTATTTTTCAAAACACAGCTACGCCATGATGTGGTCCAACTTTTCAGGCATCAACAATTAGATCGAGCACTAGTAACTGCGGCGGGTCTCGGCGATCGTAAACCGTATGCACGGAGGATTGACCGAACCCGAGTCATGGAAAGTCTATACGAAATCTTCGAATTCGTATCAACTATACGATACCTGACTACGCGCACTTCACGCAAGCATTCGCATTAAGTTTCAAGTGTATCTAGAGGGAACATATGCAATAATTCGCATCGCTTTAGAAATAACTCAGGCACACTCAGGCTGCCTGGATCATCTACATTTATGACTACATCCCGACTGGGAGGTTGTAATCAGGCTTTTCAAATGGGTAGAATTCTCAGCGCTATGACTGGCTACGACTTCAACGTTGTATCGTGTGTCTAGGATGACGAGAGCAACCCTATATCTTTCGACAATCTTTCGCGGGTACTCTACGACCCTAATAGTGGCTGGAGAATAAACCGAGATGGTAACCACTAGATTACGGATATGGCAAATGACAGTAAGCATGAAGCCCCTTTCAATTCCTGTCTGCGTAGACTTAGTTAATGAAAAAAATACGTAGATGATTCTGTGTAGCGCTTAGACGAGTATTGTAAAACTCTCGCGCCGTGGAGTATGAATATGGATGCTTGTAACTTAGTAGAAGCTGTCTCTCAATGTAAGGCCGTACGTGGCATATGCTGTCTATCTAATAAGCAGCTACAGATGTCAACGACTATATACTTGGAGGGACTCAAAACAAATCATCTCAATTTATGGTTATTCGGATAAACGCACCTGTTCTCAACATCTCAGCATACAAAAGCAAAAACGAAGACCTTGGGGGTCAAAAATCGTATGTACTAAGAGATTCAACCTGGTCAAGAGGTAATCAAACTTTTGGCCGTGCGTACATGGAGCTGAACGGAAAGTGTCAGAACGCGGGGGTAGGTTAGTATTTAACCATGCAACCGTTGCGATGTCTTACTAAAGATTCGATATAGGACTACCAGTGGGGTTTCTCCTTTTTTCCAGCTTCTTTTCTGTCTTTTGCTACTCCTTGCATGGGAACTGGGAATTTACATCATGTGGATCTCTACACATTACACCATTGCGTCCGACACACACCACCCTAGGGAAATCCCTGGAGAATATCGCGCAATCCTTGAGTTAGCAGCAGCTATGAAGACTGAACTCGATTCCCAGGACACCGATGTTTCAGTACTTTGTGCTTGCAAGCCCAGCAAGGATATCGGTAGCTTTCCCATGCAGACCTCATCGAAATTTAACATAAATAATACGAGATGGGTCGAACCTAGAAAAGCTTTGGAGATTGATGAGATCATTTCGCATACCGCGAATTCTCCAGCCCTATGCGTTTTTCCAAGGCTTCCATACTCAAGACATCTTTGAGTGGCTGAGAATTTGGATATGGTCAATGTTCTGATATGGTAGGATGAACTTGACAACAGTACAAGTATCATACAGAGAGTACAGTCTATGGAAACAGAAGCTTTTTTATTGTATTCTATGTATGTTGCGTGGGATTTATGGTCACAGACAGAAAAACAAGTCTTGTAGTCTCGGGGTTTTCCCGACATCGAAGCTTGAGACGAGAGCACACAATAGCATGGCAATCCCAGCTGTGAACTCGCTGATACACTCAACACAGTTCACAACAGCAATATAATTGGTAATTAGCAACCTTTACCACATCCTGAGTGAGGTGCATTGTCAAGGGAGGCGCTCTGGCATGAATACAATGCGGACCCAAAGTAGCCGGAAGAAGAAGCCGACACTTTAACAGAAGCATTACAGTTCCCCACTTGACCACCTGCAAGGTCGAGCTTCATCCACCCTTGCAGGGGAATATCCGTGTCTGCAGTAGGATACTCTGATTGCTGCCGAGCTGGTTTTCGCTGCGCTTGGGACACTTCCAAAACTGCAAGTTTCGAGCACAAATCAGAACTAGCATGGCACAAAGACAGATTCCACTAATAGAAGACCTGTATTTCTAGACTTGATGAAGGTTTTAGTGTGTAGCATACTTAGAACGTGACAATGGCGAAGCGCTATAGCTATGAGGGGCTCAAACGCTCGCATGGGTCACACAGGGACAAGAAATAGAGAATGTACTTCAGTCGGCCCGCCTATGCCATTTTCGAATACCTGCATCATCTGGTACTCTGTCGTGACATGCCCTATTTTAAGACCAAACCTGTTCGAGAGATCCCAACCTGCGGCTAGCCCAACACTGGTTTTTGTGTTGTCGTGCCGCACTTTGACCAATCCTTTCAGCACGAGGATTTTATCTGGAATGGTGTCCGACCTTAGTTTTCCGGTTTCCTAACTTGAGAGAGAGGTTAGTTGATGTTTAGGGCAACGCTCAAGTAATCCAGCCAATGATACAGCGCTAGGCAGTCCCTTAATAATGCAGCGTATACGCATTACGTTAGTTTTTCAGATAGATTTGCAAAAGTCATTTCCATTGACCAATTTCTTTGATCAATTCTTTGAATATTTCGTCATGGTGCGTCTTGTGTGTAGCTTCGCAGGCTCTTGTACTGCTAGGGTGCACGTTCCAGGATATGCACTACGCGTACAGACACGGTCATCTTCCAAAGAGCATTCTTGCTACTACTAAAGACTTTGCGAACTAGGCTAACTTTATGCAATGTTCATCTTCTTGGCACCCCGTTTTGTGCATCCGGGACTGGTGGATATTGCCGCCCTTACATGCCGGGGAGCAAAGGACACTGTGCTAACTTTCTCCGCCTTTCTTCTGATGATTAGACTGAGATGCAGCACTGATTGCTTGATTGAGGTTTTTGCGCGTGCCTTATATCATACCGGAATGAATGCTCTTCTAGGTATTGTGACTAAGCCCATCGAATGGTATATTAGTTCGCAGTCTGCTCTATGAATACTTTGTTAAGTCGAGCACTTCATCTTCTGCATCAGTTCACACTCTTTTAGTCACACTCGCTACAGCTTCTACAAAACAGCCGACCTTTTCTCAAGACTCGGCCTTCATTCGCACCTGGAACAAGGTTCCATCCAACACTCGTACGAATATCCCGACCGCGGATTACGATTGCGATTTTTCAATATGAGTCACACTTATAAACATGTCCTCACCACCAGCCTGATTATGTCGGTGGTGGGTGCATTGCCGGCTCCCGCCCCTCAGTGGGCAGGCTGGCTACCCCCAGTTTTGAAAGCTCCGGCTGCGGGCGCCCCTGCGTTAACAGTTCCCGTTACTACAACGGGCACTGGCCTTCTTGGCACCCTTGGCCTTCCTGGCGCGGGCATTATTAGTGGTGCCGGCGGTGCTCTTGAAGGGGGATTGAACAGTGTTGGGGGTACTCTGGGCTCAGCCGCTAGTGGAACGGGTGGTGTCGTTAGTGGCGCTGCGAACCAACTCGATAACTTCCTTTTCGACGGAAAGACAACAGTCAATGCTCCAGCTCTGACCCTTCCTCAAATCAACGACATTCTTCTCAGCGCTGGAAAGCTGCCTATCACCGACGCCACTGGACCTCTTGCTGGCACCCTTGGCCCCGTGCAGAGTGGAGTTGGAAGTGCTGTTGATCCCATTCTTGCTGGCATCCCCAGTGCCATCACAGCACCCACTCTCCCTACTCTCCCTTCTCTCCCTCTTGTCCCTCTTCCAAGCATTGGTCTTGGGGTCGATGGAAGCGTAGGAGTAAGTGGAACAGTAAATCTTCCTACTCCTACTGGATCTGTCACTGGCGTCATCAGCCCTGTTCTTGACGGCATTGTTGATCCGATTATCAGCAATCTTCCCAGTGTTGAACTGCCGACTCTTCCAAGTGTCAGCGTTCTTCCTGATGTTGGGTTACCACAACTTCCAGCGTTGCCGTCAATCTCGTTGCCCTCACTTCCAGAATTGCCGTCCGTCTCAGAGCTACCGTCTCTTCCAGATTTGCCGTCCATCTCGGGGCTTCCATCCCTTCCAGAGTTACCGACCATCTCAGAATTGCCAACTGTCCCAGATTTACCGGCTCTTCCAAGTGTAAGCGACATTCCTGAACTTGGACTACCTGCAGTCCCTGGAGTTGAACTGCCTGATATTCCTGAAATTGATCTGCCGACAATTCCTGGAGTCACACTGCCCGATGTTCCTGCTATTCAATTGCCGGCTATTCCCGAGATTGGACTACCGTCTCTGCCCGAGGTTGGACTGCCTGACGTGCCTGGAACTGACTTGCCGGCCCTTCCAAGTGCCAGCATCCTTCCTGACTTTACAATCCCGTCTCTTCCCGAACTGCCCAATGTTCTTGACTGGCCTGGTGTTCCTAGTGTAGGCGACGTTATCAGCGGCACAGATCCCGCCACTGGCATTGTCGACTCTGTACCTGATGGGGTTGACACTGCTATAGATCCTATCTTCAGCATTCTTCCGATCGCTGAGCTGCCGCCCACACCCAGCGTCCCTGACGTTGGGTTGCCTGCTATCTCTCTGCCTACACTTCCCAGTGGTACAGTGCCCCTTCCAACTAGCATCGACTCTGCTCTCGATGGAGTCAGCGATGTCATCGACCCTCTCGCTACCGGCCTCCCCGCAGTTGACCTGCCCGCAGTTGACCTGCCCGCAGTTGACCTGCCCGCAGTTGATTTGCCCGCCATCTCTCTGCCTACGCTTCCCAGTGTTACAGTGCCCCTTCCCACCAGCATCGACTCTCTCCTCGATGGAGTCAGCGATGTCATCGATCCTCTCGTCACATACCTTCCAGCAGTTGACTTGCCCGCAATCCCTGAGCTGCCCACTTTCTCTGGACTGCCTGCTATCCCTACGGTTAGCGACATTGTTAGCCCCGTCCTCGATAATGTCAACGATGTCGTTGCTCCTATCGTCAACGACCTCCCTGAAGTCGGACTACCCACCGTTCCTGAACTGCCTACTATCACCGGATTGCCTGAGATTCCCAGCGTTTCCGATGTTCTGGACGCTGCCGATCCCCTCACTGGTATTGTAGACCCTGTGCTTGACGGAGTTGGCGATGCTGTTGAGCCTACCGTCGGCACTATTGTTGACCCTCTAACGGGAAGTATTCCTGACCTCGGACTGCCCACCGTTCCGAGTGTCGACGACCTCCCCGCAGTGGACCTGCCCGCCGTTCCTAGCATTCCCGATGTCCTAGACGCCACGGAGCCTCTCACCGGCGTTGTAAACCCTGTTCTTGATGGGGTCAGCGATGCTGCTGAGCCTATCATCGATGAGCTTCCCGCTCTTCCTGGGCTGCCTCCCCTGCCTCTTCCCTCCCTTCCTGCTGTCCCTAGTGTCGACAACATTCTAGATGGCGTCAGTCCCCCAGTTGTTGGCGGCGCTGACCCTCTTCTCGACTTGGGCACGAACGTGGATGCGGGTGCCGGAGTTGGCGTATCTATTCCAAGTGTGAACATTCCCGCTGTGCTTCCTCCTGCACTCACCAACCCGGACGTGATTCTCGACCCAATCACAGGGTTCCTACGTGATCCAGTTAGTGGGGTCTACTTTGATGCGAAGACAGGACTCGCGCTTCGGATTGATGCTCGTACCGGATTCCCAATTGACCCAGTTTCTGAACTTCCTATCAACCCCGCTACTGGTCTACCCGCTCTTCCATCACTCCCGCTGCCTCCTGTTGAGCTCCCATCGCTCCCGCTGCCTCCCGTCGAGCTTCCCTCGCCACCGGTTGTGATCCCTACGGTACCCTCACCACCTATCGTCGACCCCACGGTACCCCTGCCGCCATTGCCTCCTGTCAAGCCTACGCCGCCCACGCCGCCCACGCTGCCCACGCTACCCACGCTACCCACGCTACCCACGCTACCCACGCTACCCACGCTACCCACGCCGCCCACGCTACCCGCGGTTCCCCTGCCTTCACCTGAGGTTATCGCAAAGATTATCGATGACTTGAGGCAGAGTCTCATTACCAAGCTGTCTCAAGGACAGCAGATTACCCAAGAGGACGCCAACAAGATTCTTTTCGCGGTTCTCAACAGCCCACATGGTGGAATCATCCAGACTGTCAACCGTTACTTTGCTTACAAGAACTCGCTTCTGGCTGCAGAGAACACGCTGCTCTTTGGCTGGAAGCGACCAGCAAAGATGGCTCAGTAGTTGATCTACGCTCTATCTTTTTTTCTAGAATTTGCCAGGTTCTATACGACATGATTTTTTTCCTTTCTGTCGTTCCCAAGAAACAAGAATCGTAACTGGTACGTAGTTAGACACGAATTAAACTGCTGCCATTTGTCCCATGATCGATTCCAAAGCATGCGCCTGTGATGGCCTGTGTTTCTGATAGGTAAATTCTCGCATCGTGTGATAGCCGTGCCCGAGCTGCAGACTCAGTTCTTGTTATTTTAGACAATGATGCAGAATAGTCTATTGAGATAGCTTGTCACCTTTCTGACTGCTTTATGAAACAGTCCTTGCTGGCGGTAGCAGTCTTGCTGCAACGCAGACATTATTTCCAAACGTTGAACAACATGGCATACTCCTTCATCGCTTCAGCTTTGGAGGCTTTTCTATCGTGGTTTCATTTGGTATGTTGTGCTTCAAAGGGTCTTACACCATTTTTTTCATCTTGTCAAACCAGTTCTGTGGATAACCTTCCACCGATGGAAGCGTAAAGTAACAGCTCTGCAGTGAATACACAACTCAAATTCGAAGCCGCAGTGTCTAAGTTGGTCTTAAAGGCAGTAGATATCAAGAGTAACAGCATCACGCAACTTAACGTCTCTATCACAGCAGGTTTTGTACAGTTGTTGATCTTCGAAGCTGGGGCTGGGCAAAGATGTACAAAGCTGAAACAACGGCTTTGACATCCCGCGGCCTTGCAGGGTATAGAACGTCACTCTAGCGCTTAAGCAGATTAAGCTTTCCCGAATCGATGCTTCACGGCAAAATGTAATTTGTGCTAGATTGTTCCGTAATTTTGCGGCGCGTCCAGCCACCCACAGCCCGGAACATTTTGTTTCGCATTGGGGTTGTGGGGTAGAAGTACTTTATTCCAAGGAGACGATGGCCATACACAGCGCTGCGCGTGTTCGCCGTGAATCATTCCCCCGCTCGAGCGCACCCACCGGCTTGTGGGTAGGTACCCGGTAACGGCTACTTAAGTCATCCTGCGCGCAACTTCTGGGCGTTTTTGCAAGCAGATCCAACCAACGTCTAGCCTCAATACACCATGCGTCTTCTCAGCCTTCTTACCAGCTTCCTCTCGGTGGCGTCCGCAGCCACACTTGGAAAGCGTGCTGTCACCCCCGGAAGCCTCCAGCAGGTTACTTCCTTCGGCAACGCGCCGACCAAGGCCGGTTTCTTCATCTACGTGCCCAAGAAGCTTGCTGCTTCGCCCGGCATCATCGTCGCGGTTCACTACTGCACCGGCACCGCCCAGGCATACTACCAGGGCAGCCCGTACAAGGACCTCTCTGAGAAGTATGGCTTCATTGTCATCTACCCCAGCTCTCCTCACTCCGGAACGTGCTGGGACGTCAGTAGCAAGGCGACCCTGTCCCACGAGGGTGGCGGCGACAGCAACACCATTGCCAACATGGTCAAGTGGACCATCAAAGAGTACAAGGCGAACACGTCCAAGATTTTCGTGACCGGCTCCAGCAGCGGTGCCATGATGACGGTATGCTCAGTATTGGTCCTTTGCTTCGGTACATCTTACTAACGTCATGACAGAACGTCCTCTCTGCCACCTACCCCGATCTCTTCAAGGCCTCGATCGTCTACTCTGGCGTCAGCGCCGGCTGCTTCGCATCTGCCTCGAACGGCGTCGATGCATGGAACAGCACCTGCGCGCAGGGCAACTCGATCGCGACCCCGGCTGCATGGGCGAACGTCGCAAAGAACAGTGAGTCTTTCCCAAAGATATAATCAATTCCGTGACACCGACTAACCTCGTCCAGTGTACCCCGGCTACTCTGGCGCTCGTCCCAAGATGCAGATCTACCACGGAAGCGCCGACGCGACGCTCCGTCCCCAGAACTACCAGGAGACGATGAAGCAGTGGGCCGGCGTCTTCGGATACAACTACGACAAGCCTCAGAGCGTGCAGCAGAACAACCCTGCCAGCGGATACACAAAGACCACCTACGGACCCAGCGTCGAGGGCATCTACGCTCAGAACGTCGGTCACTCTGTTCCCATGCGGGGCGCAGATGACATGAAGTTCTTCGGCTTCGCTTAGGGTGTTTGAGCTGTGGGTGGAGAGAGGGTGTGTATTTCTTTTCGATCGGTATATATTTTAGCACAAATTCGGTCACTAGCCCGAGGCGAACCTCGACCTAGGTCTTGTAAATAAGAACTATTATTCAACTTTGGATCAGTTCTCGCATGAATATAGGTGATTCCGTCCAAACCTATATCAAGCTGACACAGATGATGAGGTGTGATTACTCAAAGGTGGAGTCTATTCGACTGCCTCGGATGTCAGACTGGGAGACAGCACTGCCTTCTCTCCGGGAGGCGTTGTCATGGAAGATCCTACGAACGATTGGAGTTCCCCCGCAACCCATCCTTGTATTTTCTCAATCGTAGAGGTGCTACACATGCTTAGCTACATAGCCAAGCTCATGGTTCACAGCGATCAATCGCACCCACTCTGCTACCATCTCAGGCAACCAGAGCGGCGCCGTTGGATAGTGGAGCTCGGGTAGATCTCGGAGAATAAGCTATGGCGCGGGTCAGGTACGCTCTACTTGAAACGGTGAAATCTCCACATGAACGTAATGTGGGGACGACTGCATGAGCGCGCGGCAATGCTGGAGCAAACCATACCCCACTGCTCCAAGATAGGTAGCCGCCGTTGATGTGCTAGATCAGCACTGTCAGATCGCGAACGGTTGCAGTGCCGAGATTCAGAATTGTGGTCATTGCACGAGAGCGCACGATCGTCTTTCTCCGACTACCTCATCTTACGTGCGCTGTTCGACTCGGGTAGACGTCGAGGATTGAGACGTAGTACAACACTACGGCCCGGCCTGGCTTGGGCAAGTACCGGTGGAGCATATGAGAACTCGCCGGCTTAGTTGCGAAGTGATGAACTTGTCGGAAAATATGCTGCGCACGCAACGATCCATCGATCTGTTAGGGCACAATGGTACCCAGTTGTTTCTGCAGTGATTGGAACTCCTGGTTTGACCAGCGCAAGATACAGTGATGAAGCAGCGAGAGCTCTTATAAGCGGGGGAACTAGGCCTCTGGCCACGGACCATTTTCTGCGTTCCGTATTATACAGTGCCGGTGTAACCAAGTTCCACCAAACTCTACTCCATACTCGTATTTGTCGCAACTGAGCTGCCTTCCATGAGCGCCGATACATCAAACGCTGCAGCAAAATCGGTTGTTCAAATGCAACAGCTCCTTCCATTTGGGCCGAAACACCACGCCCCAGCCACCAAAGGCAAGCGAAAGACCTGTGAATACAATCAGCGGACCATATGTCGTTGCATAGCCGAACTGCCCAGAGTGTGCCGTGCTTCCAGCCTTTAGCAAGGGGATACTGATGAGACCGCCTCCAACGTAGCCGATACCCCTGGCGCCATTCAGCAAGCCATACAAAACCCCGCTATCGATAGCCTCATTCTTCTGCGCCGCATCACGCTCCAGGTCATTCATGGTCCCTCCCCAGGTCGCACTGTACCCGCTGGCGAAGAAGCCAAAGGTAAGGGCAAAGAGTACCAGCAAAACAGAGCCTCCTCTGGCAGCTAGGCCCCAGAACAGGAATACAGACAACGCCGAACCCAGCGCGGAGATGGCGGTGACTGTGGGAGCTGACAGGCGCCAGTGCTTGTTGTCGCTCAAGAAGCCGAAGAACGTCGAGGAACAAATGCCAGGTATGTTGACAAGAGTCAGTAGGAGCGTTGAAAAGGTCGGCGATAATGCAGACACATTGTGAGCATATTCGGTGAGGTAAGTCTGCGGGATACCGTAGCCAGCGCTCTGAAGCAGTGTGGCTATGCTGTAGACCCAGAAAGCCTGGTGTTTCAGAAACTGCCAGGGGATTTTCCGCCTGCGGCCGACACTTGTGGTAAGGCTGGAGCGAGGTGTTTGGATCATCAAGATTGAAATCAATGCAGTACCAACCGTGATCCCTGCCCAGATGACCAACGTCATGCGGAAGCCATGCCGGTCAAGAAGGGCTCGGAATAGAAAGGGACATACGGAGCCTACAATGTTCTTGGACGATAGGCAGATGCCATAGGCTACGGCTCTGTTGCACGTGCGATTGGTGGTGCTGAACGATTCGCCAAGAGACAGTGTAGTCGGGCTGAAGACGAGTGCGCATCCGAGAGCAGCGAGCACCCCTTGCGTCGCGACCAGATGCCAGACGTGTCGACTGAGCGAAGACAAGGCGAAGCTACCGGATGCCAGAAGAGCACCGCCAACAGCGGCTACCTGTCGGTAACGTGCCCATCGGTTGGTGAACAAAGCAAAGAGGAGAGGCATGGACAGATACATGACACCGTTGGAGGTTGTGCCGATGATGCCAGTGATGTCGCGAGTCCCTTGCAGCGTCCAGTGATCAAGATAGTACGCCTGCAGGATACCATAGCTCATAGCGAAACCTGTGGTTGTGAGGATAGCTTATGCAAGCAGACAAGTGCGGTGTACCCCATATCGGCAGCTGCGACAATGCAGAGCCTGCCAGGACCAGGATTCTTTGTCTCTCCGACTCGCGCCGTCCGCTTTCTTGCGCGATATCGTTCTCGGGCGCGTTGGGCGGCTGTTCGTCGCGGCTCGACCGAGGCAGCTGACTGAGAGTCACGACGTCGAGCCTCTCGGCGGTTGCCATTGCGCGTCTTCAGCTGGCGTCACGGTGAATGGGCAATCAACGAGCAATTAACGAGCAATCAACGAGTAACCCGCGGTGGTGGTCTTGGAGGAGGACACGAACTGTTGCGCTCTTGGAGTCAGACGGAAGCAGAAGGCGAGTGATGTCACAGCTAGTACGGATTGGGAAAGGCGGCCTAACCGTTTGGGTCTTTAGCGGCCATCTCAGTCTCCATGTGCAGACTGTGAGACGCAACGTGTTTGCCTTTACAACTGACAGCCCCCACTGCATTCTTCCCCTATGAAATTCTAGATCAGCAAACACCTTCTCTCCCCCCTCGAGTAACGCATTACTGGGACGAAGTTTCGACTCGGTCGCCAGTCTCAGGCGTTTTGCATAAGTCGGTACAGGTGCAGACCATGAGCATACCTATCCAGCCCCGTCGATAGTCGTCCAAAACGAAACTCGTCCATGTGTTTGTTCTTTGGCGACTCGCCGTGGAACTGAGGCCCATTGCATGCATCCCCTCGGTTGGTCACGGCGAGAAATCCTGCGTCCGTCGTATTCTGTCTGCCTGCTCGTATATCGCGCAGGAGAAACTGCGACATTCGAGTGTTGGTTTTTGAGCTCCCGCGACCCGGGCTATACAGTTAGCTGTTTCACGCAGTGAGGTATTTGCGAGGACTCGGCACGGTACCTGTCGATTCGGCTCTTCGGCACCTCGCCAGCGCTGCAACACCACTCACCGTACACCTGGAGGCTTCGCGATGTGTGACGCCTGCACGAGTTTGCTCAACTGGGCCTGTTCCGAGGCTCGAGCGAACCGGGCGTCAACCGAAACAACAGCCCCCGTTCCCAATCCGGGCAACACGCCGGTGATCTTCCGACTCGACTTGTCGCAAGAATGCCTCACCACCACTCCCGCAGCTGAGGCATTGATCGCTTGTGCCTTATTGGGCCTGTTATACCAGGCCGTCAGATGTATCAGCGCGGGTGACACTAGGAGCAAGCCTCAGTCCGCACACAGTGTCAGGCGCTAAGGGGCTGCGCAGGGTAAACGGCAGCCATGCCTAGTTGGAATACTAGATTCACGGAGCGGGCCCAGATATAAAGACTATGGTGGTTGCGATGCATCGTCAAGAGCCCACGCCTTGCATCTGCTGTTGTGTTGTTTAACCTTCTGTCGCTTACTTTCGTTTTTCAGTCCCTACATTCGTTACAACACTGGCTGTTGCTTTTATTCGCCCTCAAGCAAATCACGACATTTAACACCATACACACAAGTTTAACTCGATTCTTTACCAAACAACACAACACCGTCCATCATCATGTCGATCAAGAGCTTCTTCTGTCTTACCATCCTTGCCGGTCTGTCCGCTGCTCGTACGTACCCCACCACCACCCCCACCACCTTCCCGCGAACGCAGCTTACCCTGTGAACAGTCCCCATGGAGCCGGCTGCCATATCCCCTCGCCAGGCCAAGGCCTGCTACCTGGTCGGCAACCAAGCGCTTCCAGGCCAAGTGCAAGCCATCTCAGACGGCCTCGCCAACAAGATCCAGTGCAACGGCGCCAAGAAGTCAATCGGCAACGTACCGGACCTATTCGTGAACCCGATCGCGACCTTCTCCTCCATCAACTTCGCCGACAGCGGCAAAGCGCCGCTGCAATTCGCGCTCGACACATTCCAGACCAAGCAGCCGCTGGCGAGCAGCAACCTGGCGCAGTTCGAGGAGGCCCTCGACGTGTACCTCGCGACCGAGGCCGGGCTGCGCAGCGAAAACGGCAACATGGCCATCCGCGAGCCCAAATTCTTCCTGCAGTTCCAGGTCGCGCGCATCAAGACAGCCCAGGGCCAGCAGCTGCCTGCCGCTGAGTCGGTCGACCACCTGCTGCAGAAGCTCAAGGAGAATGCCATTACGGTTGACAAGCCGTTCTTGGGACAGGTCGAGCAGCTGGCCAAGCAGCTGCAGTAGACCAGAGTTGGAGGACAAGTTGGGATGCAAGTGGGAGTGGAGTGTAAGTGGGAGATTAGATTGCGCCAGGGATGCATCATCATCTTCGGGGTAGCGTCACGTTGAAGAGAGCGAGAGAGGGCAAGCAAGCAAACAAGATACCAATCGTGTACGAAGACAAGGGCCATGTTTTATTTTTGGCTGTGATGTGTAGGATATGTACAAAGAATTCGTAAAGTCGTAACAGCGGGATATCCAAGCCCGCCCTGAAGAAGAAAAAGACTGTTAACCACGACACAAGTGTGCGGAACCCAACACCAGAAGAAGAGAAGATGTTTGTTTCTTTTTTTGAGAGAGAAAGAGAGAGAGAGAGACAGCGCGCTTAGGAGCTAAAGTCCCTGGCGTGGCTCCTGGTCTTCTTGAGGTTGATGTCGAGGGCGACCGAGGCGACCTGGGGGCCGGGAGCGTCCTCGATGACCTTGTTGGCCTCGTGCCAGTAGAGGTTCCACTTGAGGAGCTCGTCGTCGGCCGAGTAGAGCTCGGTGCCCTTCTTGCCCTCGGGGACCTCGGCGCCGTCGTCGCCGCCCGTGACCTTGATGTTGAAGGCCTGGGGCCAGAACTGCCTGTTGGCGATGTCGCCGTTGTTGTGGATCGAGGCGACCTCGGTGCGGAGGACGTAGTTTCCGCTGGGGATGCCGCTGGGGATGGTGACGGTGTGGGCGTTGCCGTTGTCGTAGAAGATGGCGTCGGTGCCCCACTTGCCTGTCTGCTCCTGGGGGGCGCCCTTGGCGTAGCGGGTGCCCTTGGGGTACTCGGTCAGCGAGACCTGGTCGATCTTGAAGAAGGAGAGGTCCGTCTTGTCGACCTTGGAGCAGTCGCCGTTGCAGGCAGCGAGGTAGGTGGCGGTCCAGCCATGGTGGCTGCAGTCCCAGCCCTCCTCGCCCTCGCCGCACGAGCCCTCGTGGTGCCAGTGGAAGGTGACCTTTGAGCCGGCGGGGGCCTCGGCCGTGTTGGGGGAGGGCTCGGCGTCCTTGTGGGCGATGATGTCGGGGTTGTTGATCTGGTCACCGAAGACGGGCTGCCATCCCCAGCCCTGGTTGGTCTTCCAGGCTGGCGAGTTCTTCTCGAGGGGAGCATCGATGTTGGCTCCACGGAAGCCGGGGTAGGTGACACCGCCGACTTCAATCTCCTCGACGGCGGTGTGGGCCGACGCCTGGGAGACGAGGGCGGCGAAGAGGGCAGCGGTAGCGAAGATCTTGGACATTTTGGATTGGATTGGGTTGGTTTGGGTTGGTTTGGTTTGGTTTGGTTGTGTGGGTGTTGTCTGCTTGGAGTTGCCTGAACTGACGACGGGGTATGTAGGGAGTGAAGGTATGGACTGATAGCTCCTGAGCTATAGAAGGAATGACTGGTCAAAGGTTGACTGAATGAATGACTGAGGCGACCGAGCGTGATGGGAGAAGAGAGGGTGGAGCAGCGGCCTTTTGTAGCTTGCTGAGGGCCTACCTAATTACCTATTCGTGGTCGAGTGCCTTGTGGACACTGGCATCCAGCCACGCGTGCCCAGGCACAAGTCCGGACTGGTCTTTGGGCGACCCCGGGCGGCAAGTGGTCAGGTTGACGGGAACCTGACAGGAGCTAATGCGAGGTACGAGGTGCTAGGAGGTTAGTGGGCTGGCGGGCTGGCGGGCGTGCTTATCGATACCGGATCCGGGATGTGATGTGATGTGGGTACCTGGGTAGGCTGACGGCGTGCCGAGGGTGGTTCGGCCGTGTAGAGGTTCTCGGCGGGCTCATTCGCGGCAGACTGGCTGGAGGAGTGCCCTCCATTCCCATCATCCTCATCATCATCCTCTTCCTCATCATCATCATCATCATCATCATCATCAACCTCCTCATCCCCCTTCGCGCTGCGCGAGTGCGCTCTTTGTTGGGTGCCCTGGCGGAAGGGGCGCTGCTGAGGGGGCGCGGGCACAGTGCGGGCGAGAGTTGCAGTTCCCCACCGTGCAGAGTGCTGACGCGCTTGGCGGGGCGCGTTCCTGGATCCAGATTCCAAGGCCGGGGCGCAACCAAGATTTGATTATTAGCGGGCGCTCCAATCAGGACCGGCGATGTTACGTTTTTGCTGGTTGATGGTGGTTGACGGCGGTCGATGGGTCGGCTGCGGGACCGGAGGCGCCACGTTGCCGCCCAGCGCCGTTGTTTCACTCTTCAGCCTTAGCGCTACCAACACTACCACCACCTACACTGACACTGACGGCTATCGATAAACAAGCCGATCACTCGCATGCTGCGCATCCTCCTCCCAACAAACTCTATCCCCGGTTGCACGGCGCCTGCCCCGATGACCATGACCGCCCCTGGGGTCCGTCAGATGGTGCAACAGAAGCTTCTGCGATCGACATGTGCCTGGTTTGTTTCACTGTCAACTCACATCGCTCCAGTTGCCCGCCTTCCGCCTTGCCACTCTCTCTGTCGTCCCCTTCGCCTCTTTCATCGCCGCCACATGTTTGACTCGGCCTTTGTCAGTGTCGCTCGTATCCCCTGGCCAATGCGCCTGCGCCTGCGCCAGCGCCAGCGACAAAGACCCCCCAGCGCCCCTCTCCCTCAGCTCATTTTACAACAAGTACCTACTCGCAAATTCGTGCCAAATCTTCCCTCGCCGAACTCGCCGTGCAGCAGCCACAATGCATTGCGGAAAGTAGGTGACGTCGCCCGGTGACTTGATGGCGGAATGGGCCTTAGCCCACACCCCCCCTGCAATTCGTATAACGGCCCTTGTTAAGAGTGCCGCGTAACTTGTCCCCGGTAACCTCCGCACTCATCTCTCAAACTCTGCGCCGCCTGTCCACTGCCGAGTCGGCAACCTCGTGGCAGTAGCACGACAGACTGCCGTCTGTTGTCTGGAGCGCCCCGCCCCGCCTGTATCAGAATATGCGTCTTTTGTTGCGCTGCGACGACGGCGACATCTCACTGCATCGCACAACCACCTTTCTATTGGCTCGTTGTTTCGCCCCGTGGCTTCGACAACTCGTGCCGCCCTAGTCATGCACTCGAGAGAACTCTTCCCTACCTACCCACCTGCTGTATGCAGCGCCGTGAGGGGAACCGTCTCGGCTGACTAGACCTCGCGGGAACGCCAGCGCCTCGCGCACTCAACATGTTGAATGTCTTCTACAGCCCAACCGGAACCACGTCGCTTTCTCCGATGAACCGTGTGTCGCAGTCACTGCTGTCAGCCTTCCATCATCATCATCATCATCATCATCATCATCATACATGGCTCTAGGCGTACACGGCTCTTGGACTACATGGTTCTTAGAGTGCTGGTAGTCCACATGTGTAGTACCGCAGCAAGCGAGCGTCCTGAAATTAGCCGAGCATCTCTTGTTGGACCGAAGCGGCAGCGCCATAAGCCTACGCACCCTGCAAACTGCCCGATTGTCTCCAGCTGGGCCTTACGCGGCCACTATGGCACCGACAACTTCTCTCACGTCTAGCCAATCCAGCCATCCACGGCTTCGTTGGTATCTTCTGGCAGTTCATGTGTCCTTTTCGAACCGCGCTGCCGCGTGGCTGGCCTGCTCCTACGCACCTGGTTGGGCCAGTTACACCAGATCGGAACAGATTGACGATGCCCCATATTAGAATAGATGGATCTGCCCGCATGTTGTGTCACGCAAGAGGTGATACATTGTAGGTGCGAGACTGTACTCTTTGTTTACCAAGGCGGTATAACCATCCGCTAAACCAACCACGGCCGAGTGGGAGGGGCGTGATAACCCATCCTGCAACCACAAACGGCAAGGACAGCCTTCGTGAGACTCGGCAGGCACTGACTAGTGCTGCGTTTAATTCTTCTTGATTAATTCACTTTGTGCTTTAGACTTTGTGGTCGTGGTTAATTTTTCATGCGCCATGTCATGCAATTACTATTTCGAGACAATGGGCACGCACCAAAGTCAGCATGACAGTCTCCGATTCCGACTCGACTGCAGGCAAAACGCACATGTCCAGAAAGTGGACACACGAAGAGCCAAATTACCCTCCTGCGTCACGCCTATAGAGAACACGTAGGTACGGTGCCAGATTGCTGCTGCACACATGACCCAATGTTTCAGCCCAAATGCCTTGTCTTCTCTTCTCGTCAAGGCAAAAAGTCCCCACGAAACCCCTCCTGCACAAGCTCAAACCACAGCCCCCCGAATCCCGACTGTCGTGCTCTATTGACGGCCTCGATGAAATCCACCATATCTTCTGATTGGCGTCGTCGGTACCTCAGCGGCTCAAACGCTCCAAAGACGTCACCTGCTTCCACCGGCAGCTCCACCATGGCCACCAGCAGCGGGAAATCGAGTGCCAGCCCCGTCGCCCCGTCTGACGGCCACGTCGTAAGAGGAGACAGCTGCTCTATTATGGCTGTCGCGTAGCGGTGCCCAGCTGCGTCTTCGACTCCGAGTGGATGCCGCAGACGGTGGATCACGAGTAGCACTGCCGTCTGATATGAGTGCGCCTGCGCTGACATGACGTCTATTTCTCGGGCTGCGAATCTTGTGTAGAAGTCCGGAGGGAGCGTCGGGGACCAGGCTATAATCTCCTCTTCGATTCGTTGGTAAGGGTCATCTGTGTTTGAACCACCCCGATCTACCAGTTCTGCTGACGAAGTCTCTGTCCTTGTCTTGAAGCTACGTTGGCATAGATCGTAGATGAGCGGAAGCAGCGACGTGCAAATACCGCATAATCGGTCGACAATGCAACGCTCAGTGACCGGAAAGCGAACCACTGGCACGACGCGTCTGATCAGACAGTCGATCGTGTCGAGAAATATAGGAGCAAAGACGATGGCATCCCACCTCCGTTCCTGGATCAAGACCGGATACCAATGGCTAGTACTCCACAGGGTGCTACGCGTGATGGTGTGCGTTGATGATCCCAGCGGCATGATTGCGTTGTACGCAACCAAGATCTGGCCCAACATGATAACGACCGCGGCATCCTCCACAGACTCGACAGATTTGGAGAGATCTGTAAAGTCTCGGAGGCTTTGAAGTCCAACGGTCAAATCTAAGCTTTCCAGCTTGATACTCTGCGATTGCCGTCTACTCATCAGTTCAAGTAGAGCATGATATGCATCCACCAAAACCCAGGGAGATCGGGCAAAGACGAGAAGCGCACAGGCTCGAAAGTCTTCAGCAAAACTCGATCCTGTTATGAAGCGACGATTTGCTGCGAAGAAGTCGGCCTTGTTGGCTAAGATCCTGGCGACATGCTCGCGATGTGGGTACCAGCTGAGGACTTGAGCATCAGGTCGATTTTCCACCGCCGGGAGGTGCTGGGAATGTCGTATGCTCGTAGGCCGCTTATCGCGATGGCAAATGGTTGTATCAAAGCTGATGATAGAGTGACTTCCATACGAGAAGTTCGCTACTGCAGGTCTCCGACCCATGCGCCTCTTTGGTCTCGTCTCGCATGTCAATTTCAGACGACGGCAACTGTAACATGTCTGTTGTGCATCATCAAACTGGCATCGTTCTTTGTTCTTGTGGCAACGCCGACACGCTGGCCGAGAGATGTTCCTTGCCCTCCGAGTGGTCGAAGTAGAGGCAGACCCATCAGACTGAAAAAGTCCACAATGCATAGAAATGGTACTGGGTAGAAGATTGCGCACTTACGCCCGCCCTCAGAATGTGGGAGTGAATGGCTGGCCGCCTGACCCCCGAGCTAACGGCCAAAACAAGAAAGAAGTCGCCGGTCGACTAAAACCAAACGAGTCTAGTCACTTTTCACCATCGCTCGCAGTCGGCTCCTAGGCTGCTCGTAAAATCCAACGCCTCCCACGATTTGTTTTTCATCTTACATTGAGAAGTCCAAAGTGTTTCTTTTGTACAAGTGTCTCCTACACCGTTCGTGATCTCTGCACTTTATACCATGTCTGCTGAGAATTTCCTTCGATATGCCAGTAAGTGCTCGCGGTGTGCAACTTCATCTGCAGACCAGCTGATTGATCAGGTCCCAATGAACAGCGTACAATCAGTCGCGAGAACCTTCGTCTCTATCACACACTTACAATCGGAGCGGTCTATGAGTATGCGGATGGTATGCACGTCGATACACTTGACGCTCTTTACCGCCCACTGAAATGTTGCATCGACGAGCATCCGTACATGTCCGTCATTGTAGGAGACCCCCAGACGGATAAGTCATTCTTCCGGCGCGTCACTACTATTGACTTGGATGAACATATCACTATACTGGATCGTCACAGTGATGACGATGATCTGTCGAGAATCGAAGATTTGTTGGCTACCAACCTGGACGTCCCGTTCCCAAACGGCATCCCACCCTGGCGGATCCTAGTCCTACCTTTGAACATCGGATCTTTCATCGCTTTCTGCTATTCACACACAATCGGTGATGGCTTGACAGGAAGAGCCTTCCACCGTACGTTACTCGAGACGTTGAGACGCGGCCATGATACCACAGAACTCGCGACACACACCATCAAAACTCCCGACAGGCCACTACCCGCTCCTTTCGATACAGTAGAGAGACTCCCAATTTCTTGGGGGTTTCTTCTGTCTCCACTCGTGTCGCTCGTATTACCGACATTCTTAGCAAAAATCATCGGCCTGCGTGTATCCGGTTCGACCATCGACGCTGGAACCTGGACAGGATCCGACATTCCTCAGACTGCAAGCACCAACCACTTCCATAGCAAAGTCAAGTTGCGTGAAGTTCGTGCGTCTACTCTCGAAAAGGTCCTGCGCACAGTCAAAGCACACGACGCCAAACTGACCGGAGTCTTCGAAGAAGCCATAGTCCGCGCAATGAGCGAGGTCCTGTCAGATCGCAGAATCACAAACTTTGTTTCCCAGACAGCCATCAACATGCGCAAGTCGATCGGTGTACCAGATGACGAGGGCGGAGAATTTGCGTCGGCTTGCTACATCATCCATCCGCGCAGAGCCCCCACTGAAACCTTCTCGGAAGAGTATTGGGAGGCGTCCAGATCGTCCTCACACAAGCTGGCCGAATCCGCTTCTACACTGCAAGACCAAGCGATTGGGCTCCTCCGGTATCTACCGAGTATCCGCAAATGGACAACTAGCAAGTTCGGGCAGAGACGAGACTGTTCTTTTGAGGTTAGCAACATTGGCGTTTTCCAAGATCGCGACCAGATCTCGTCCAGTGCGGCGGGTTTCAAGATCACTCGCATGGTTTTCGCGCAGCCCGGACAAATTATTAGCGCGCCGATGGCGTTCAATATGGTCAGTGTGGAAGGCGGGTCACTCATGTACAGTGTCAGCTGGCAGTCTTGGGCCCTTGGCGACGTGGGTATGGAGGAAGAAGCTTTCATCGGTAAAATTTGTGCCTTGATCGAGCATAGTCTCGAAGCGTTGTCTAGCTAGCCGGCGTTTTAATCACGCTATTCCTTCATGCTATTTGCACCTCGTGCGTAACCCGAATGCCGTGTTTCTTATCTGCTGCAGGGTTGTGAGACAGAATGCTCTCCTCGCTGTTCTTCGCTCGTTCCATCTCCCACTCCGACTTTTCCAAAGGAAAAGACGCTACCTGGACTGTCTGTCCTTCGGCATATGGTTCCAGAGCAAAAGCCTCCCTATCAGAAGGGTGGGATTGCTTCCGGTAGCCAAGTGTGTTTGGACTCTTGTATGCGCTCCCATTTCCAGGCCGGCGGCTGAGCGCGGTGTCATAGAATCAGCTGAACAACGGCTTGATGCCCGGCAGCGAAGCGGCGATGATTCCCGCGTATATCTCTGTGAAGTTCCACATGGTGTACGAATCGTCTATCTAAGGCTCTGCTTTCAGGTAGTCTGGCGTGATCAGCTGTCTGATGATACCGGCGACAGCTGCGAATATGCCCAGGCCTAGAATCAAGACCAGCGAGATGCGGGCGCGAAGTCTCATCTGCAGCGTCCGGATGAGCGGGACCGGGAGGAGAGCGAGAGTGAAATCGGTGATGATGTCAGTCACTATCAAGTTAGCACAACTGCGGCTTCACTAATGCATAGGACAGACATACCTCCGTTGAACAGTCCAATGTTTTTGAAAGTCATTGGGCTGAAACACTTGGCAGTACCTGTTCCCATAGGGGGAGGTCGAAGCTTCATATCCCATACAGCTCTGCCTGGGATACATTGGAAGATCTGGTGCTGCAGTTAGCGAGGCGTTAAAGCTGCAGGGCGAGTTCACTTCTTCAGGATCGGGAACTCCGTGTCATCACTTACCAGTGTTACCCAACACACCAGTGTAAAGGTAATCAAGAATACAATCATGCCCCAGAGGAACCAGTAGTAAGCTCTTGCTGTCGCGAACCTCAAGAAGAAGAAGGCGAAGAAACTCTGACTAACGAGATTCCAGCAACTAGGCAAATGTGTGTAATCTGTCTGCACACGAAGAGCGTCCTGACTCCTTCCGTGTTGGCGGCTATCACGGCAGCGTAGCCCCCAACACCAAGTGATAGTTGAATCATGTATAGGACGAAGCACATTGTTCCAAACACCTGTTCAGAAGCATCATGTTAGTTGATGCCAAAAACGGGAGCCAGTACAGGGTGATTTACCATTGTCAGGACAATAGTCCAGTCGCCAGATCCGAAAGACTTGACTATAAAAACTCGAGAATAGCTTCGAGCGAGCACGACCACAAAGCCAATCGCAACCAGCGTGTCGATTTGAGCGGCGAGAACTGGTGCATTGGTGTATGTGAGTTCCTCCGCCGTTAGTTCCGCGAACTTCTTGGTACTGGGGTTGCCCATATCCGCCATGTTGTGCAAGTCGAGCGCGTGGGGC
This sequence comes from Neoascochyta sp. HWLR27, assembly GCA_019775935.1. Lineage (NCBI taxonomy): Eukaryota > Fungi > Ascomycota > Dothideomycetes > Pleosporales > Didymellaceae > Neoascochyta > Neoascochyta sp. HWLR27. Next base: position 96,618 of record WODD01000042.1, on the reverse strand, counting down.
TATCGAGTCTTGGGTGTTGTATTCGGTTCGGGTGATGGTCTCTAGTCCTTGATCGGTCAAGAGAAGGACCATATATGTCTCAAGAGATAACCTGCGGCGTAGCGTGGATAGTCTCATGGCGATGCGAGCGATCCTCCGCGGATCTGGGCCATCATTTCGTTGCAGAATGGATACCCGAATCCATGGAATACCAACCGATCCCTTCATGTGAAAGGATTCGTTTATTAACAACTACACATGCTGGTCCTGGAAAGCAGTGTTTACGGTAGAGTCTTTCGAGGAGCCTGTGGAAACTTGTCTTGAGACCCATATGTAGCGCTCGAGACCAGCACGAGGTACTGCATGATGGTCGGAAGTGTGACTCAAACGCATAACCCATATGGTATTTTCTAAGTCATGTTGTGCACACATAGCATGTCTCCACAAATCGGCATGCCATCCCAACGCCACTGCTCAATGCAACAGGACCATAATTCCAGGATCGAGTCTCACTAGGCAATTTTGGAAAGTCCCGCAGCATCCAAATCGAGCAGGGACTCCCGACCATTCATATAAGGCGGCCGGAGAAGGAAGCTTAACGTCCGAGCGGATGATTGCCAGTCCTTCGGGTCAGCTGCAAGCAGCCACCGTGGAAAAAGTCCTGCTATTCTAGTCGTTCAAGAATTGGACCCCATCGATGTCGGTAAAAGATCACAGTCGAGACTTTGGCATGTCTGCTGGCGGGGGGTTCTCTCACTGGTATCTCTGTGTCTATAAACCCAGCATGCCATTTTTTTTTCACTGACACGGGTAGCCTGTCAGAATCTTCTTTTTCGTGACCTCGACACTCTGTTGTATGGAAGATCGGCATATGCCCACGTTGTTGGCATGCAAAGCGCTGTCTCATGTGCGTATTCGTATTGGGCGATGTCGCCGAATCCTATCAGTCGTGCATTCAGCCACCAGGATCTGTATGGTGGATCCATTCCTTCGTGGTGCACTCTGTATGTTAGCTAGCCTTCCTTATGATATGCATGTCAAATTGCACTGTTCGGATTGTACCGCCTGGAACCCCAGGAAAGCCATGGTTATTCATTTCACTTCATCCGAGTTCCTACGCAATCTGGAACCGATTTCTTAATCTCACACCTCGACAACTTGAGAGCGCACCGTAATTTGGTAGTCGCTACCTGGCTCGAATGATCAATGCGGCAAGATGGCACGGGTCTGTAGGCTCTAGCGCGCTTCCTGAAGGATTCTATTCAAAGCCTGTTCAAACACGTTTCAGGCAATTACCTGCGTCTTTGGTTTATTTACCCCGCCGTTCTAAGTAGTAACTCCGTTCCTCTCTCGGTTGGCTTGAATTTCCGAGCCTCAATATGCGACTAGCTATCGTGTGGCAATGCCGGGACTAGATTGATAGCGCACTGATAATAACGGTCATATCAACGGTTTCTCCCATACCCTGACAGGAATCCTTCCCCATCTGATGGTCCTGACAGACGTCTTGACTGGGTCCAAATGCACGACACTGACTCTCCATTTCTCGATCTTTGAGGCCAGATCCTGGAGGTAACTGATTCCGTGGCTAGTGTGTAGGCGCAATCCAAGCAGCTTGCCCTTCGCCACAATTCTGCAAGCAGCTACTACCTAAGATAGCATGATATATGGTGGAGAAGAGATGGCTATAAAACCATGGGCCCTGTACACGATAGAAACCACCACGCTCGCCCTTCACCAGTCGCTTCTTCAACAATCAGTCAAACAGACATCATTTGTCAACAGAAACCATGAAGCTCTCTACTGTTTTGACTGTGGGCCTCGTTAGCACCGTCGAAGGCATCAAGTTTATGGAAGTTGATGCTCTGGCTGCCCAAGGAATGTTCAACCTGGGTCTCAACGTTGCAATCAATGGGCTTCCGAGCCCTAAAACCTGCAACTTGAAGAACGTTGCCGTCCGAAGGGAGTGGTCGGTAGTCAAATCTCCCGATGGAATTCTTTTCGCTTACACGCTGATAGGTCAACCTTGTCGAGGGCTGAGAAGCTCGACTACACCCGAGCTGTCAACTGCCTTGCCAAGCTCCCCGCAAAGACCCCGGCCAGTATTGCTGCTGGTGCAAAGAGCCGTTACGACGATCTTGTGGTTACGCACATTCAGCAGTCGAACATGATTCACGGAACTGTACGTGCACCAACACACCCTCTTTCGAATGGTCATTCTGATTGCGTCTAGGGCCCTTTCTTGGCCTGGCACCGTTACTTCACTTGGGTGTTTGAGCAAATGCTCCGAAATGAATGCGGCTACAAGGGTTATCAGCCGTACTACAACTGGCCGTGGTGGGCCAAGGATCCCAAGAGCTCGCCATTCTTCGACGGTAGCGAGACCAGTATGTCGGGTGATGGCGAGTTCATCCCCGGCCGCAACTACTCTTGCTTCCCATTCGAGGAGCCCTGTATGATGCACCTCCAGCCCGGCACGGGAGGAGGCTGCGTCACATCTGGCCCCTTCAAGGAGTAAGTGAGATCTTTCTGATGTAATCATATAATACTAACTACTCTACAGCTTCAAAGTCAACATGGGACCTCTGCAGTCCATGCTGAAGATTCCTGAGGGCTACCCGCAGGTACCACCCAACCCCCAGGCCGATGGTCTCGGCTACAACCCCCGCTGTCTCCGCCGCGACATCAGCATCCAGTCTTCCAACGAAACCCGCGACGAAGCCGTTTCCAACCTCATCAAGCAAAACCCTGACATCTCCGAGTTCCAGCGCAAGTTCGAGGGCGAGTTTGAAGAGAACCGCATGGGCGTTCACACCGGCGGTCACTACACCATCGGTGGCGATGCTGGATCCGACTTCTACAACTCGCCTGCAGACCCTGCGTTCTTCCCGCACCACGGCATGATCGACAAGGTGTACTGGACATGGCAGAACCTCGACCTGAAGAACAGGCAGTACGCTCTTTCCAACAGGACGGGTGGCATGCCTGGCTCTGGCTTCACTTCGACTCTTGACGACGTCCTCTCCATGGGTTCGTATGTTGGCGCAAAGAACATCACCATCCGTGAGGCCTCGAACACCCTTGCTGGTCCTTTCTGCTACATCTACGCATAGTTTGGTGGTGATATACAAAAGAGGAGATTCGATTGATTGTATATAATCTTAAAGCCTAATAAGAGTCATCCACGATAGAATTTATAGATATCTCATTCATTCAATACGACACAGCACGTTTTAATTGTGGTAGGTGGCATCTCGGGAGGTTCAAGAGCTAACACAGAAGGTAAATACATTCATTGCGATCCTGTCTAGTTAGATCTTTTCCGAAGAAGACCATCCACCTCGAACTTAGATCTTATTCTAGCTCAACATCATCTATCAACATGTAGTCTTCAGGCGATCTGAACAACACATCGTTACGCAACCCCGCTCCACGGTCGGCACGATCTCCTACGTAGCCCTGCGCCGAAACTCAATCTGCATTGGACACAGGACCCACGAACCAGATCAGCACAACGTCAAACCCGTACCCACCCCAACGACGCCTTGCGCATAAAACACTCATTGCCACCTACTCAGACTCCTCTCAGGCCCGGAATCCCACACACACATACCTATCTACCCAATGACCCAGACCAACGCAGCGACCCGAACCACCACCACCATGACCCCCATCTCAGCCTCACCAACCGATCCTCCGCATCACACCTACCCCCATGGCGATCGTATAAGCCCCAAACACGATCGCCACGATCCCAGCGCAGCGACGGGGATCCTCCCTCGTCGCGCGGCGCTTCTCCATCAACCCGAAACAGGTACGCGACACGGCGCGATCGGTGGCGCGCGGCCCTTGAGAACGCTAAATACCGCGCCTGCGAACACATGGGAAGGGAGGAGAGCTTGAAATACACATTTGTAACGACAGAGACGCAGTGCGTTGACCATTTCTTCGTCGACTCTCGTGGGTGGAATTCACGCAGTTTACGGACACGAACGCAGACGCGAATACGACATCGTCTACAGTACGGGGATTCGGAGGAGATGTCGGCGCAAGATGATGAGACGGTTTTATTCCTGTTCATGGCTTTTGGGAGTTTGGTTGTGTTGCTGCTGATCCTGGTGGCGGTGGGGATCCAGACGTGGTTGCTGTGGAAGATTGCGCGCGCAATCGTCGAGGGGAGGAATTTGGAAGCAGAAAAAGAGAGCATGGTCACAGTTATAGGCAAAATGGAGGGAGACGATGCGGCTGTGGAACGGAGGAGGAGTATCGTTCCAGAAGAAGGGCAAACGCGCGCTCGAAGGAATACATTACAGGGGACTATAGGATAAAGGTGTGGAAGAAAGAGGAGGAATGCAAAGAGGACATCACGACGCTTCTCCAGCCACTATGTCGTTCCATCGCCGCCTCGTCTCCGACTCGAGAAGTACGTCTTTCAAAGCCCAGAACTCATCTCTCAAATCTTGGACAACACGCTTGAGAAGGGAAGTTTCAGCCCGCAATTCGTGCACCGCGCCTCGGTCGAATGCCATGAAATTGCACCGAATAACTCCGCATCTTTCCCCAGAGTTCTCAAATCTGCACCCCATAGGAGAATCTTTGGTGTCCAACTTCCGGAAATCGGCCTGGCATTGTCTTTGGGGACACTTCCTCGAGTGGACGAGCTGAATATGGCTTATCCGTCTATTGGACTCGCAGCATGAAGGACTGATAGAATTATCCTCTGAGATGTTGATGTCTTTTGGATCGCATATCGCTGAAGTCAAGCAAGATTGGAAGGAAGTATCACGCGTAGCTGGAGGCCGCGACTTGGCCTGGATCTCAGCTGCTCTTTTGAAGATCCCATGCGGTCCACGCGGCATCATCTGAGTATACTCGCGCTTTCTGCTCAAACTGGAAGCTCGCCGACTACTATTGCTGAACAGCCTTCGGCGCTTGCATACAGGTCCTACAGAATCTTCGGACAGGGAAGACCTCATATGTTGGACCCCAGCTTGGGATCCACTGCGCTCTAGTGTGCTTCCTGTTGAACAGGGCAGAGCGGTGATTTTACTGTCTTCAGTTTGAGAGCATACCGAGAATCGTGCTTCCTGTGAGGATGCGAGATTGTGGGGTTCATGCAGCTGAGGCCAGCGACGATTATCCTTGACCTCTACACCGTCAGAGGTATATGGAATCGACGCCTGTAGGTCAGCGGATACAAAGGAATCGCGTGCATCGGAGTGGGCCTCGGACGGTGGTTCCAGTATTGGTGTTACCTTTTCAATCTCTCTTGGTGCTTGTAGTGGCAGGATTCTCGGTGCGTCGCGTAATTTGCGGGTGGGCCGAGCAGGATTGCGAGGTGGGGGGACTGGGGTAACAGTAATACCACTTGCCAAAACTTCCTTAGTGGCATGAGATCCGCCTTGAGAAGTTTTTCGAGACTGAAATTCCGCAGTTGTAACTGAGGGAGATGTAGAAGGTCCTTTAGAAGAAATGGAGGATACAGACGCGTCACCGCTCCATTCTACACTCAAAACTGGCAGCTCCACGTCTATCGCATATATCAAAAGGCCGAGAAGATTGAAGATTAGAACTTTTCCTGCTTCAGTGCCGACTGCGATTAACGGCTCTGATCTCTCAGTTCCGCCGATCAAATTATCCTCTGGTCGATAGTTCTCGTAATCTTCGTTTGCGAGTGTTGATGGAGACTTTAGACAAACAGCAAGAGAGGTTATTGAGCTAGAGACATGCTACGTTCTCAAAATCGTGCCTCCATCTCCATAATCGACAAGGCGGCATCGACCGTCACGCCCTGTACTTATGATTCGTGATCTGTAATTGGGTACGAACTCGGCAGCTGTACAACCACCCATCGCGGCTTTGTGCAGATTCTTCACTGCGCTCACTCGGATCGGTCGGAACTGAATTGATTGGAGCCCTTCAGGATGGCCCCCTTCGCTATAATGTGGTAGTGGTGGTACGAGCATTCTGTATACTGCCACCGTCCCGTCCTGGAAACCGAGCAGGAACCTCGTATTGGAAGATCCAGGGATGTCACTAGGGACCCGGAATGCTGCGCAGGTGATAGCTGCACCAGTGTCCGTAGGAGAGAGCTGCACGTGTCCATTTCCACCAAATCTTCGATCGTGCAGATATACTACGAGCGGAGCAGGCGATGCTGAAAGCAGGACACAACCGTCGTTGGAGATGGCGATTACGTTCGGTGGAGAGGGATGCGCACCTAGCGGAGGCAGCAATGCTGCAGTCGGAATGTGGTAAACCTGCACACACGTGTTGAGTGATGTGGTGAAGTACAAGAGGCTTGAGTCAGGTGAGAATAGAAGCAGAAGCGGTTGGCCCTGTGTTGTTAGTCCAGATGTGTGTCCCAAAGACAATGTGCTACCAACATGTCCAGTGCTGAGCTTGCGTTTCCTGTTCCGAATGCGCGCTGTGTCGCATAGAAGAACCGAATAGCTGCTAGAAACTGCGATCAAATTACGTTTGCCTCTCGAGACCCGGGTGTGGACAATTCCGTCGGCGGTGTCGCACTCCAACAGCGTTTCGTTGACGTTCTGAGAGTGAAGGATGATCGCGTTGGGCGTCGCGATGAGCAGACTGGGCCGGGACAACGATGGGTAAACGGACGTGGTTGGCGAACTCGCCATAGCGATGTTATGCGGCGAGAGCACGAGGTGACGTGGATCGGAGGGAAACGTCGCGATTGGGGTGTTGTTAGTGTGGTTCGAGAATGAGGAAACCACTCACCGCTAACCACCAGAGAAGAAAGCACGATGTATTCAGGGTCGCTATACAGCCCATCTATCCCAATTTCAGAATCTATGTGACATAATCGCAATGTGTCGCGCTCTGCGCCTACTTAAGCTTCGCATACTGCTTGCCCCACTTCTCAGCAATCTCCTCCTCGCTGAACTTTCTTGTCTTGCGCTTCAGCATCTCGACCTTCTCTTCGAACGTGAGCTTCATTTGGTCACCCATTGGTACCAGGCAGCGTGCAAGGTGCTCGTAGTTTTTGCTCAGCAACGTGACAGTGAGCATGAAGTAGTCGATGTTGTAGAACACGAGTGCATGCTCATCAGCGTACTGCTTCTTCTGCGCGAGGAAGGCGACCGGGTGATCACGCCAATGGCGAAGCGGGTTGAGGTGGTGGGACGTGTGGTATCCATCATTGTAGCAGTAACGGTTGCTCTGTCGTTACATTAATTTTGACACGGAAGCAAGGTTTATGAAAACTTACGGGTGCATCAATGAGAGTGATGCTAGACCTGAAGTCGGAGTCGGGCTCCAGCTCATCCACAAAGGCATGCTGACCCCAATTACCCGTCATCAGCGCAATGCGCATGAGAGCGAGTGGAATCAGAAAGACAAAGATGGTAGCATTCGAGTTGACAAACCTGTACATGGTGTACAAGAAGATGTAGTTTGCGACTTCACATCCACCGGCTTTGAGAGCGAGACTCTTCTTGTTGTTGCGCAAGAAGTAGCGGGGGAGGTCAAACCAGATCAGAAAATAGAATCGCCCGACGTAATGGAGGAAGTGAAGAAAGCTGTCGCGCTGGTATCGGACAGTCGAAGAGAGATCGTTGGGTCCATTGCCTTCAATGTGATGATGCTTGACATGGTGGAAGAAGTACGAGTTCCAGGTGTGGCCCATGAGCGGATCGAAGATGTACGGGAAGAGTGCGTCGAAGAAGGCAAACTTCTTGTTAAGGATTCCTCGCATGTGGATATGTTGATGCATCAACAGCGTATAAGGTCCCATGTAGTAGACTTGCACAGCTGCGTGAAGCACGCCATGCCACCAGTGAAAGTTGTAAAACAGATAGATGGCGGAGGGGAGGCTGGTGCTGAGATACAACAGCAGATGGGTAATCATAACCACGTCAGTCTCAATTCGGACAAGGCTCTTAGCCCATCGCGTGTACGGGTCGATGATCCAATTGCGCAGGAAAGCATTCTTGATATCCGGAAGATCCACAGAGCTGAAGACAGTCGTCTCGAACTTGTCTGACTTGGGATTGTTCAGATCCTTCAGGTAAGCAATCGATTGCTGCTCACGATCCTGAGCATCTGCCAGAGATGTAAGTAATGCATCTCTATGCAATGTCGAACCTCGAGCCCTACCCTCTGGAGATGGTGACACAAACTCAGTACGCTTGGTGGCCGAATCATCGGATTCATCTGCGACATCTGAGGAGAGTTCTTTCTGGGCCTGGTCATGAAGCTCGTAGTCCTTCTCCAGGAAGCCCAGAATCAGGCGATCCGGACCCGTGAGCTGGGCATCGGGCGGGAAATGGAGTTTGCCCATCTGATACGATAAGATCTGGGGCGCGGAAAATCGTGACACGGACCGCTGATGGCGCTGAGGCCGGACTTGTTCACGAGAGACTGAATGGAGCGCAAGGGCTGTTGGGATTAGAAAAGGAAGGCACAGCGAGAGTGTAAAGACAAGAAAGAGAGCGCCCGCAGAGAGTGGCGCGAGAGGTACTTGTGGGTGAAACGGCCGTTGGAAAGGGACTGGGCTGCTGGCTTAGGGAGGTGGCGAGACGTGGACAGGGTCCAAGCGGGTGCCTGCCGCCCCACTCGAGCCATGGAGAAACACCGAGGCCAGATGACTTTTGCGGGATGGCCTGAGTTGCATGTCAATGACCATTTTGTCGAATTGAATGCGAATGATTACACAAAATCAACAGCTCTTTATTGCGCTATCTCGAGTCCGGGACGCTACAAGTACTTTGCTGAGACACGGCTAGAGCTCGTGTCCAAGGGAACAACCCTCTCCCAGCGGACCCCCCATTATATTCCTGATGCGCTGTTCATACCAGCGAATGCAGCCTCAAGCTGAGCGTATAGGCTGCGACGAGCCCAGGCACGCGCCAAATTGAGGAGCGAGGCAATCGTGAAGGCCTGAACGCAGAGCAGCACAACTCGCCCCTTGAACGTCTTGACATTCGGATGTGCCAACACGCCAATCACATCATCCACGAGCGCCATGTACGATGCCCTCCACATGGTTCTGTCCACGGCGCCAACCAAGACGAACAACGCAGGCGGCGCGACAGACATCAGCGCCGAGCTGGCTGCCGTCCACAGCGCAGCCACAGCAAACTCTGAGCGTCGAGGTTGTGTTCCTGCAGGTCGCTCGCGGATAACGAGATCAACCGCGTAGCTCATGGTCATGTCGGCCATGAAGAAGCTGAGGTCGAACCGCGTGCCGTACAACCAGCGGTACGTGAAGAGCACGGCGGCGCGGTAGATGACATTCCTGCGCGTGAAACGGACAGCCTGCTCGGGCGTGGCATCGGGACGGTCTATCGGGTAGAAGCGCGAAGCGACAAAGTACGTGGGGATCGCGGAGAGGATGGCAACGGCGAGGCGGTATCCTGGTTCGTTGTCTGTGGGGTTGAGTGCGTCAATGAATGGACCTGATAGCAGCAGCAGGCCGGTTGTGATCAAGGGCGTGTAGAGGTGCACATAGGCCCGCCATGATGGAAGAGAAGATGCAGTTGCTTTGTCGCCCGCACTCATTGTCATCGCGTGCTGCTGTTTGTGGCAGGCGGCAGACAAGCTTTCTGGCCAAGCATTGTTTCCACGAGGTCACGTGTTAGCGTGAGGCGTCCACGGGCAGTCTTTTGTCCTTGCGACTACATATCCACCACCCTTTGCCATTCTTCTCTAGCATCAGAACTGCGTTTTACGTCCTCCGGGCTTGTCTAATCTGAAGTCATAGACAGTATCTCTGATACTGCATCCTGGCTCCCATACCTAAATTGAGAAATCTTTCTTTCAATTTCAGTGATCGCATGTTCATCGTGAATAAAATCAATGCAAGTTGGAGCTGCGAGAACAGGGAGTCAGGTGAGGATCAAAATGGGTATGTCAAGGCATCACGCCAAGCTAAGTATCGTAGCTACTTTGAGAGTAAAAGCAAAGCTCTGCACAGTCGCCATTACATAATAGCTCTTCAGAAGATAACATCGAACCTTTCAAACCGTTGCAAAACAGTTCTACTCGTCAGTCAGTGTGAAAACATTAGAAAATACCTCTGTCTGACAGCTTGGAAATATCGCATGCACCAATGGCAGGATGCCAGGTGTTCGTAAGGTAATTCATGTAGACAGTGATGGTGTGTAGCCCGAGGCATGTCAGTACCAGGTTACCTGTAGGCCACTAAAAACTTCCATCGGTGATCGCTGGGTACATATCTTGTGACTTCCCTGCTCAAGGAGCGTTGGAGCTTCGTCGTTGCATCTACAGTTGCTGGGATGCTCAGTTGCGGCTGTATGACCGACCGCATTTGACAGCCGTGGCTATCAAGCAGGTCGCTACGTTTTCTTATCTCACAACCATCGATTACAATTATCTGCTCAAGATCTTTGCATGCCTACGCATGCCTATGTAGTACGACAGATTGCGCCATGGTTGCCACGAGATTACCGTAAAACACACGACTACATTTTTCTCAGATCTCGAGTTGGGAACGTATGACAATCTACCTAGTGGTTCGACATCGGTGCACTACCTACAGGTGACCCTGTAGGATCGGGCTCTTGGCCGAGCGTCTAGACCGGCCGAAAACAGCCAGAGCGGATACCAGGTTCGTGGTAGGACATGACATGCATAGTGACTGCGGGCAATCGATGCGGCCTGACAACTCAGGATAGTAGGTCGGTTGATTGATTGGCTCGGCCCTGCCTACTTCTGCATGCTGGGTATGGTTTCTCCGCTTTCCATAATGATCGTAAGATTTCAAAATGTTCACTTGCTAGCCTAAGGCTGTCGAATTAGTATGCGTACATCATGATACCATTGTTGGAATTCCGCAAATAGTCTGTGACTGCAATTCTTACAGAATTGATTCAACGGAAGGCCTTTTCCAGTACTCTTGATCAGTGTATACGTTGCCGGGACTAGATTATTGAATCGCACGAATAAATAATTAAGAGAGTGCTAAAGACGAAACATGTGATACACTTCCAAGACGTCTGTATGTCTGGAGGAGTAGTGCACTCCTTAGCAACGTTTAAGTAAGAAGCGTTAATTAGTACCTGATATCGAAAAACTGCACAGAGTTCAAAGGTAATGTTTTTATGCAGTCGTAACCATGTCGGAAGCTTTTCGCGAGACAGGCAGCCATTTCCTTGATACGTTGACTGAACGCGGGATTTTGTGATAGACCTCGTATTCGATGTAGCCAAGTAGTTAGCGCTCTCCTGATGGCTTGCAATGGTGTAACTGCAAAGGATTTTGATATATTCAGCGGTGGAACTTGCTTGCGAAGTCGAATGGTGCTATTCAAAACATTACGTTGACAAAACGTAGCAAAACCATTCGTCACCGGATTCTCTGCTCCATCAACCTTTCAAACATCAATGTTGCATATTTCGTCGGACGGTTACGCCCAAACCGCAACCAGAAGTCCGTCCAGATAGGAATAAGCGAGCTGAACATCTCAACAACGCACCAGCTGCAGGCTATACGATGAAGAACCAAGTTTCTGTCTGAAGTCTGACAATATCGCAAGCTTACTATCACCGTCTTCTGTCATTCCAACCAATTGTTTTCTGTAGTATATCCTTGCTGCATCCATCTGCTTGCATGCAGCCAAGCCCCAGTTCTGAGTACTCCGTACGGAGCTGAGATTCTTGATTTAGCCCCTGCTCCCTGCACTTGTAAGCAGAAATGCCTCTATCTCGTCCGGCTTCTCATTCTCAATGGAGCCAACAGAGCAAGCCATGCACTATTCAGCCTGGTACCACAACAGAGTTTTCGATAGCTTCACGAATCGGTATGAGCGCTGATGTGAGTCCGACTCCTCCCGGCATTTGAGCATTTACCACTTCCAGCTTCAGGGAAGTAGTGTTAGACCTCTGAATATAAAAGCCAGTGCTTCCTGGACTTTTCAAAAACATTGCTCATCTCATCTGCTACCAAATCCACAACTCAGAGTACCGAACCTTGAAGTCAAACAGCTCTCGTCAAATATGAGGTTTTACGGCGAATTCATCCCAATCATCCTCAGCGTCCTCACGCAGCAGGTGCTTGCCGCACCTAGCCAGATTACCTTGGTGAAAGTCACTATGGAAACCACCGAGGACATCGCTTCCAACTACTGCCGACGAAACTTAGCCTACTGTGGATGGAACTTGATCAAGCGAGGTACTTCTCAGCTCAATTTCTCTTTGTAACTATAAATTGAATTCCTAACCAAACCGAATTTCAGACAGCGACTACAAGGATAGAATCCATCGTGCTCTTTGCAAGCGAGGCATTTGCAACCCAAACGATCCCGCTATCTGGAATTCTCTCTGGAACTGCGGCCAAGACCTCGAGTTCATCTCTATCTGTGGTGGTGAAAATAGTTGCGGAGACGGAGGGTCTGGAAAATCAGATTATTGCACGTAGGGCAACGTCTATGGCCATCACGCGACGCATCTTTGCTTAGGCTGTCGTTTTCCTAATGTGGTATGAGAAAGAAGAACAAAGGAATCAATCGCAGCAATGATGCCAATTATTAGCTTCGACTACAATCTTATTGTACCGATGCGCTCAACTTCTCCAATTATGCTGTGACGGTGCCAGGCTGACATGCAGAGCAGCCTCGCCGCTTGACCATGTTCATGCGCCCCGCGCTTGTACTACTGAATAAGATCTTGTCAGCCTTCCTTGGTCTCAACTCAATACCCTTCCTGCAACTCTCATCTATTCACCGTACCCTGTCTATGTTATCATCCAGATCAGTCCGACAAAACGATGTCGAGATTAGTAATAAGAAAGGCGATGGCTCATCGACGACCGATCGATCCGAGACTTCATCCTGGATGGCCCTTTCTGTGAACGAAGTCGTGGAAGACCACCTTCGAGCGAACTCTCGAGGTTGTCTCGACATAACGAGGCTTCCCATCGCTCGAGTCTCGTTACCTGTACAAAATATCCGGGAAGTTGCTGTTCTCTCATGGCGCTGGGATACGCACGAGGAAGGCAAGTTCTCCCTGAACATTGTCTGCGCCGTTCGCTATGCCAAAACGGCTGGTATTCGGTACTTGTTTATCGACACGATCTCTATTGACCAGAGCCTCTCGTCATCACAGCTCATAACTCAGGTCGCTGAGTTCTCCAAGCTCTACAAGACTATACCAGTCATCGCTGCTTACGATGAACTGCCCAACGACTCCGGGTCTCCCTTATGTCCTGTATCGAGTATGGGCCGACCCTGGATAGCCTACGAAATACAGCAATACCGTGACAACCCTCGCCCAATCGCCTATGTCTGTCACGACAGCGAGCATTGTGGTCAAGATTTTGAACGGCAACTTTCGACTCTCTGGACGATGCCATTTACACGGGTAGTTATGGGTGTTCTTGGCAACACTGTTAGGATGACCAACGAAAAGGACTTCAGCCTCATCTTGTTAAATTGCGGTATCATTCTCGGTCACGCCTGGGAGGAGATGGGCCGAGATGATTATTTACTCACTGCCGCCTTGATCTGTCAACAACAAACTTATCCTACATCCTTCCTCTTCCCACGAAGCAGACTTGACGAGATGGTCCAGCACGGCCTGCAACGGTATAGCTTCGTAAGGTCTGACAAGACGGAGTTCACAAGGAAAAAGAAATTGCTCAAACACGCTGGCCGCGGCAACAACAGCGAGCAGGAATACAAGATCTTTCTCGAAGGGCGGGAGATTGGAGAATGGCATTTTGATGAGAAAGTCTTGTGCGATGATGTCCGGATCTTCTGTTATCTCGGTGCTAAATCAAACGCAAAGCAAGTCATATGCGAAAGCCTTCGTTTGGCATACGAGGCATTCAGCGATGCCGAGGACCATACGGATGAGCTTGCACTCGCTGGAGGGTATCGCAGCTACCAACCCATTGGAAGGGAACGAAAACGAATCAACGCGGTATTGATGCACGTTGCACCACAGTACACCGATCTAACGAAAGGGGTGAGCGGCTGGATTACGCGGTTTACGGTCGCACTCGATAGTCTTTTCGCTAAATGACCAGAAAGTTGCGCTGTCATTAACAGAGTGACTGGTAGATTGATCGTTCTGATGCGCAGATGTTTGCAGGAATCGTCTGAATTGCGGGAGGTGGTTATTTGCAGTTTGCCGATGATTTGGGAATAATAAGAAGAGTGAATGAAGTCATATAGTATCAGGTTAGAAAGAGGTTTCTTTACCTCCCAAAAACTCTTGGACCTGTTGGCAAAATATGAGTCTTGTAGATGGAGTGGTACAGTTCCACCCACAAGCGATTTGTACAGATCTAGTGTGAATACACAGCGTGCATAGATCTTCTCGGTCCTCTGTTTGAGGAAGTGTGTGTTCTATTACTTTTCTCGAGACTTACTCCACACGCTACAACTGAATCAAGCCTTCGTTTTCGTCCTCTTTGCAGGCCGCTCGCCTACCTCTTCTACCTTCGGCGCTGCAGCCGCCTTGACCAGATCAATCGCTTCCTGAAGCAAAATTTTCTCACCGAGACGAACCTCGACAGCCATGCGGTGCCTGTTCGCCAGGTCAGATTTGCGCAGCAAGGCTTCATCCTCATCCCTCGTCGTAGGGTACCCCGCCATCTTGTCCGCGAGCGCTTGGGCAACGACCCTGTTGAATGTCTCGCCGCGCTTTCGCTTGTCTGCAAGCTCGGGTTTGATTTTCTTCAGAGCCTTGAGTAAGGCCTTCAGTTGCTCTTCCAACTCGGGAGATACTTCGCGGAGGACCGCTTCTTCGGTGAGGCGGCCTTCTTCGTCCGGTGCGCCAGAGTCGCGTTCGACAATGAAAAACTCTTCAAGTTCGTCCTCGTCAAGCTGGGCTTCCTGTGGATGTTCAGTGATGCTTCTGATTTAGCTATCCTACATAGTTTACTTACGGCTTTGCTCAAGTCACTGTCGGAGAGGCTCAGCTGAGCACCGAGAGCTGATCGGACGAGCTTCCATGGAACTTCGACCACGTCGTATCTTCGGTGCTGGGGGGTGACATAGCCGTATCTTCGAAGAAGCTCTGAAGAAGGAAGTGGCCCGTAATAGTTGAGGATTTCGGTTCCAGGCTTGACATCGGATCGAAGCCCCAGAACCTCAAGACTCTCTCCGTGGTTAACGTGTGCCTAGGTCCGTTAGTAAGGTTTGCATAGAAAGCAATTGACCAGATACTCACGTTGAAATCTGCGTTCGCATTCAGAACATCTGCCATGGGAACCATCCCGAGCATCGTCTGTCCATCATGATCCTCAACCCAACCATCCTCCTCGTCATCTGATTGCTCCTCCTTGTTATCGAGGTCGAACGCGTAGGCCATGATTGTGCTTCCAATCCGATGTGCGAGCGTAAGCAGTTCTTCCTCGCTAAGTTGGGGAGCGCCCTCGGCGTAGAAAACAGACGCGTTCTCAAGCACGACCGGGACAATTCGGGTACGTAGCATGTCATCGCTCTCTTTCTTTCCAATCTTTTCAGGCGTCAAGCATGTTCCTTTGAGCTCTTCAAGCTCATCTTCAGTCCAGAAGATGGGCGTGTCGAAGGTGGTTGGCAAAATGTCGAAGTAGGGTTTCCAACGCGACGCGTCGCCTTGCAGGTACTCATACAGCATAACGAGGATTAGAGAGCCCCAGGAATCAAGTGGTTCATTTCCGTCATCCTCATCCTCTTCCTCCTCGATTGGCGGGTCAAAGACTTTTGGCAGCTTTTTGGGAAGCCCTGAGGTTTCTACATTGATGATGGCATCGCGAGGTATCGTGAACAGAGTACATTCTTGTGGGATGTCTTTGATCGCGACTATACACAATCAGCGGGTATTCGCTTCTCCAAGCATATCAAGGATGGTCGCTCACCAATGCCTCTTCCGGCGCCACGAGACCTAAGATCTGTGATTCGAAGCAAGTCATCCTGAAATTCGCCCCCGACCGACTTGAACCACTTTAGAAACTTATTAGTTGCGGCTTGGAAATCGTCCATATTTTAGGATGAGCGCGCGCTTCGCTGATGAGCTATGAGGACTAGGTAAAAGTTATCCGGACAGAGCAGGTCCAGTACAAGCGCACTAAACCGATGGCAATGCTAGACGAAAGCCCCAGTAGTTGATATAGATAAAGACTGATCCACAAGAAATTGAGGTTGGTTTGACGCGTCAGGTGAAGCACGTAGCACGAAGCCTCTGAATTTGCCTTTTGGATATACCGATCTAACCATAAATGCACTAGCGTGATGGCCCTCAGTGATGTGGAAGTCTGGTCAATCCTGGTGCGTTCAGGATATTGACTAGGGAATTGAACGGGTTGCGATTGCCATATTTGCTTACAGTGGAGATCATCTCGCTAAAGAAGGCTTCAGTGCGTCAACAGATAGCGTGCTACACGGCACCTCAAAGACTTCTACAATCAGAACAGCGATGAGCTCTAACCTACGCGCCCAGGTTTTGGTATATCGGCATGATGTCCGTACAACCGCAGCCATTATCAATTTCATGGTCGAGCTTTCGTCGGATACGAGCTGTCGTCCAAAGGCTAGAAGCTGAAGCATTAGGTTTAGGAAAGATAATCGACAAAAGAAAGATAACTATTGAACAGTTGCTTGAAAACCCACAAGAAATGCTCCTCTCTCCATTCTACATCATTCACTCACAGGGTATGAGCTTGCGAGTAAAAAGTGGACAGGAACCAGAAGCACGACAGCAGAAAGATGCAACCTAACGAGAGGGGATTTGAGTGAGAATGAGCGCCGCAGAGCGGCAGACTTCACTGCCGAGGTCTGCCATTTCGGGGTTCAGCGCGTTTTCACAATATTAGTGGCCGGCTCAAAGGAGATGAGATCAACAAAGCTATGGCGAAGGTTGCAGTGCACACTCACGAGTCTCAATACCTGTTGCGGAGCACCTTCACATACTTCTACAGACACCGAGGGCACAGGTAGTAAACAAAAAGCAAATCCAGAAACAAGTTTGTGCCATGCATGATAATCTCGCATTCGTAGTCGCTATCACAGCGAAGCCGGATCTATTGGCTGACGAACATAGCCGATGGTGGTCAGAAGCTTCCTACATGAGTCTTTTGCCGCGGAAGCTAAGTTTCTGCGGTCATATTGGGATTTATGTCATGCGGATTATCCAGAAGTTTGCACAAGAGATATGGATCCAGAACATGGCGCAAGGTACCAGAGTATCTTCCACCCGCCGCTGCCGCGTCATTTCGCCGATACCGGTGCGCAAGTCGAGACTATTGATAAAGGCCTGGGCACAGGAAATGAGCCCATGAATCAGAAAGCCACCTGTCGAGTCGAAGCTTGTTGCAAGGCAAGTTGTGACTACCGAAATCGGTGCGACGTTGGACGGTCGTCGTTGATAGAAGACTCCGAGGCTTCCCCACATGGCGGCGCTAGCGAATGGTCAGTGCCTATGTCACGCAGATGCCCTTTCCGTCATCATACATCACCTCCGACATGTCTTTTCCCTGCTGCTCTACCTGATCATCAGATTCCATCCGTCGCGACAGTGTGGCGTTGTTGCGTGCTGCAATCCTCTTATCTATCGCGTCACCCTCTCGAGGCCCCACGCCTCACGACTGCGCCTGAGCAAGCACACCGATATCGCAGTGCCGTCATCAGCTCTGTTATTGCAATAGCCAAAAAGAGAAGGTCTCCGACCTCCCTGGGATTGTCGAGCTCGATCTCATCATTCGAAGCGTCCTATCAGTTGGCTCCGAACCAAATATACGCGCCGCTAGACGCGACTCGGAAGGTGTTATTGCGAGACCATTGCCGAGCACAAGTACCAAGCTGGGGTTACCGGAACACTACCGTATCACTGCACTGGGGTACATAACCTGGGGTTGTATTTTGAGTTGCACGAATAGGAAAGTGTCGTGCGACAGCCTCAGACCGACCTCTGGGGCGTGTTATATACTGAGCGCGTTCTTATAGTTTGCCACCGAAGCCGCCTACGACGTGCTCTTGATCAACAAGCCTCTGGCAATTCTCCGACCACACAACAGCCGTCTCTGTCTCCGAGCAAACATGGGCCCGACCGAGAACCAAACTTCCCCGCTTTTTGCCCTGCCCTCGGAGCTGATTCATCACATCCTCAGTTTTCTGTCTTTGTCTGATCTCTCTACGCTCACACTTGTCAACCGCGCTCTCTGCGAGCACTCCCAGCAAGACACGCTCTGGCAGCCCTTTGTACAATCCCAGGTACCGGGGCACGTTGTAACAAAATCCGCAAACCTGACATGGCGGGAACTCTTCAAGCAGCACCACCCTTACTGGTTCCTCGCGAAGAACAAAATTTGGTTCTCAGATACCGCTCACACTGGAAAGCTTGTAATAGCCCGCTATGATCATAGGATCAATGCTATCGAAGCATATACACTTGTTGCCGAACGCCGCCAACCGTCGTTCCAATCTTGGGAATGGAATCCGGATGCCGTTATACATACATTCGATCCAAAAGTTCAACTTGATCTAAACGCACCTGTCATACGACTTAACGCAGATGCATATGAGACTCCTACGAGCAGCTTTGGATATCGGGTACAGAGGGAAATGCCACTGGACATATACCATGAGACCCCCCTAGCATCTGCAGGATTATACTCACGGCTCATATTGACAAGACCCTGGCCTGAGGACATCACGACCCAAGCAACACCTGTGTGGCCTCCCTTAACTCTTCCCAGCTTAGCTCGAACGCGAAACGATACGTCACCATCAGCGTTCAGACACACTGCCAGCAAGCCGTCCACCATCCATGAACTCTCGACATCTACGTTCCGGATACGAAAATGGATGGAATTCTCCTCGCAGTCACATGGAGTTAGCATGAAGATCGGTGAAGACATCACTACCTTCGCGACATTGCCCGAAGATTGTTACACCCCTACCCCACAGAAACCATGGCAGGGAATCTGGTGCGGTGACTATGCTGGCCATGGTTGCGAGTTTTTGGTAGTCACACAGCCCAACAATCCGAGGCCTTTGCCTGAACGAGCCGAATGGGCCATGCGAGCTAGAGAGCGCGAGGGAAGTGTCAGCAGCGCTGGATCGTGGAGCACTGCGCCAACCGAAGCCGCTTCCTCTGGCGACGAAGATGAGTTCTCGACTGCGGATGATTTGGAAGATAGTGTGGCAACGCTTCAGGGAGCCTTCGTCTCATCCAACTCTGGGTCAGAAGAGGATATCATACCCGGAGATGATGATGCCGTTTGTCGCGGCCGCATTGAGGCTATTAAGCTGACAGGTGATCCTAACATACCTCGTGGCGAGTACACATTTATTGCACCTGACATCGGTCGAGACGGCCTAATTCGTGTCGCGACAGAGGATATCTTCAAGGGTGCGCGCATTGTGAAGAGCGTTGGTCATATTGCAGCCAGGGGCTTCAGAGACGGTAAGCAAAGACAAGGGGTATCGAGCTCCAGACTAACCAGGTGTAGATAATTACATTACTTCGCAGCTCATACTCATCTCGCACGATCGACTGGCGCAGTACTGGGAGACATTTGGACACGTATCGTTTTACCAGCGAGTAAATATTGATGAATTCACAAAGGTGTGAGGAAGGTATCGCCGCGATAAGCATACAAATGCGCCTTGCGAAAGCCATACGCTCCGCAGAGTAAGTTGGGAACCGGCGCTTGGGCTGATGACGAGCTATTTGATATTGTAGCGTATCAGAGAATCGTGGCGAGGTGCAGCAATTCGAAACATCGGTACACAGCCATAACAGCAGACGCTGGTTGTGCCCAGCTTTCAGCCTGATGATAAAACTCCACCTCCCTCTTCCAACCCACTTTCAGCGTCTAATATCCAGCTTCGCTCTGAGAACCGACCCCCAGCTATCATGGAAGCCCTCGTCGCAATTAGCCTTGCTGGCAACGTTATCCAGTTTGCATCTTCTGCTGGAGCTTTGATCAAAGAAGCAAATTCGATCAGGATGATTGGCAGTCCTTCATCTCTACCGAAGCTTAAAAAGTTATCCGAAGACCTGACAAGCCAAGCAGCGATTTTGCGAACGCGTCTGAAAGCTTCCAGCGCCACGTTAGCAGAGGAAGATCAGGTCAGAAAGCCCCAAAATCATCAGTACCCTGTGTTTGTCTGACCTGATTAGAACCTATTGAATCTCGCTTCCGAGTGCGAAGAATCCGGAAAGCACTTTATTATCTATCTGAATGGTTTGATGGATTCCTCGTCGAAGATCCTGCGGACAGCCAAAACAGTCTTCAAATTCCAGTGGGTGTCACACAAAATTGACGATTTCGTGTCCACGCTGGACCGACTTCGTGGCTCTATGTCTCTAGCTGCTTTGCTTGCCTTGCGAAAAAGCAGCGAGGCCAGTATCCGTGAGGTACTATCGCATCTTTTGGAAATTCGAGAGAGTCAAGTTCAAAACCTCAACACTGCAAAGGCTCAAGAAATGATTGAGGTCATCTCGATCAATATTCAGAACAATACCGACGAAGCTTTGAGAACCATTCAGGACATGAATTCTGCGTGTCTCCATGAAATTACCGCCTTACGTCACGACATAGCACAATCTGGAAGGCCTATCGGGCGAGAGGAAGAGATCCTCGAATGGCTCGACTTTCGGCAAACACTTTGGCGCTACCATGAAGTTGATACGGCCTACGAATCAACATATGAATGGATTCTTCAGCCACCATCCAAGCAAAACCAGTGGTCAGATTTTGAGGCTCACCTCCAGAACAACAATGCAGAACCGTACTTCATAAACGGCAAAGCAGGAAGTGGAAAATCGACACTGATGAGATTTGTGCAAACCCATGGAAAAACTCGAAGGCTGCGTGAAAAGTGGGCTGGTTCGAAAAAACTTGCAATGTCGCATTTCTACTTCTGGAACCTGGGCACCACTCCTCTTCAGAAGACTCATACCGGTTTACTCAGATCTCTTCTCCATGACATACTTCGACAATACTCTGAGCTCATCCCGGCTGTTTTCCCCAAGATTTATTGCAACAGTACCAAACTGGACGAAGATCATCCTCCGGAGTATATTGAGCTGAAGGAAGCATTCGGGATCATGGTCAAGAAGTCAAGTTTCATGAAAATCGCCATCTTCATTGATAGTATTGATGAGTACGAGGAGGATCACCGGGATATGGCCTTGTTCCTTCGTTCTTTGTCCTCAGGGGATCTCAAAGTTGTCGTTTCGAGCCGCCCTCTGAACGCTTGTCTCGGCGCGTTGGAGGGATGTCCATCGTGACGGCTGCAGGATCTGACAAGACCTGATATGGAACGTTATGTCGACGAGAAACTCTCTTCACATACACTGATGATCCAGTCAACGGATCAAGCAACCTACTGACGACTGAGCTCCTGGATAAAGCTGATGGTATTTTTCTTTGGGTAGTCCTTACAGTTCGACTTCTCATTGAAGGCCTCGCGAATGGAACAACCTGGATGAGCTCCAGATGACACTCAGGTCTCTTCCGGATGACTTGAGATGTCTTTATCGTCGGATGTTTGAAAGAGTGGACCCTAACGACCGCAGGCAAGAATCAGAACTGTTTCAGCTCATGCGCAAGTGGGGTCGATCCAACGAGAACTTCGAGTTCCCGACTATCATGGCGTTCTATGCTATCCAGAAACCGTTGGTGCCGCTCTCGGATATAGTAGTAAACGGCTTTCAAGAGACTGTAGAGTGTATGGGGAAAAGAGTCCGCAGTCGATCTTGCGGTTTACTCGAGGTTCGAGTGCCTTCGCAGTAATCTTCGTACGATGATTTGGATGCATCACGTGTCACGTACCTGCACAGAACTGTCAGCGAATTCCTCGCACTGGATGAGGTATGGGAGGAAATTTGCAACTTTACCAAGTGTACAGGCTACGATCCTACTCTCAACTTGGCTTCCGCTTGCTTAGCAATCGCAAGACTCTTCCCTCCTTGCACTGAACGCAAACTCGGGACAACAAACCGATATATATACATGTTACTCGCTGCACATTATTGCAGAGAATCAACCTCCCTAACGCCTCGAATGGCACACTTCTTCGTTACTGAGGCTTATAAGTTGGGCTACACTGGGTATGCACCAGTCTCAAGCCATGCACCATTCTTCAGCCTTGAAAGCCTTGCGGTGGAGTACGATATCGTCCAATTTTACCTATCTGCTCCATTCTTGGATCACGTGGCTCAGCTGGGTAAGGGTTATAGAGATCGGTATGAAATAGCATTTCATGCTCTGCACCACTCGGTTAACAAACGGCGAATGATCACGTCCCAGTCGGCGGGCCCTACAAGAGTGCTTTCACAAATCCTGTCACCCGTTTTAGGTCCAGGCAACGGTACCTTCAGCCATGATCTCTGGCTTGCGGCTCTGGACGTCTGCGATGATCTCTGTGAAGATGATCGTGGCGGAGACTACATTGCCTTACTTTTGGTCACTCTTCTCCGGGCTAGCAAAGATCTGGTCACGCTTTGGCAGAAAGCATACAACTCCCCGAAGTTTACGTCATTCGATCCAAAGACCTTTTTGGAGAAAAGAAACCATGTTGGCCTGGACGAAGAAACGGTCAAACTGTTTGAAGAGTTGGAGAGGCGTGTTACCCAAGATTCGCTGCAATCTACACAGATTATGACATTATGACAGAAGGCACCAAGAAGAAACAAGGAAAGTCGAGGGAGCGGAAGAATAAAGAAAGCCGTCAGCCGCAGAAGAAGCGGAGGCGATGATGAGGACGGTACCTAGCGATTGGTGGGGCTTAGCGCGGTTGACGGCGGACGTCATCCATGAAGCAACTAAAATGACTAGCCAACAAAAACATGGCGCCTTTTGTACTTCGTCACGCCCTCCCCGGCGTCTGATACAGCAACTCTGGTGGTGTTACTCTTGCAGTATCCCCTCATACATTCCCTCACATCTCCCCTCGCACTCTCCAGCGCACACAAGCCCAACCATTCCCCAACATGGCCCTCCACGAGCAGTACATTCTGCGCGTCAGCGCGGGCGCCACCTACGGCACCGCCAAAGACACGCCAGTGCCCGTCAACAGCGAAAAGCCCATAGCCATCTCGTCGGACCTGATCGACGCTGAACTGCGCGTCCGCATCAAGGACTACCGCGGTACATGTCCTCGTATTCACCCCGCGTACCACACCATCTGACCAACCCCAGGCCTCCCCGCAAACTCGCCCTCGACATCGCCCTACTTCTCGTCGCCGCAGCACCCGTACGACCGCTACTCGATCTCCTTCTCCTTCACGCCCAAGACAGACATACGCGGCGACCAGCTCGTCTTCGGCAACGACTTTGAGCACCCGATCCGCGACCGGCTGCCGCCGCTCTTCGACAAGGCGTTTGGCATCGTCAAGTGGTGGATCGACCCTGGCCTCGACGGCGACGTGTACGGCGACGAGCCGTACCTGTACGGCCCGCTACTGAGCAGCATCAACGTGCTGCGGATCGGGGAAAAGGGCGACGCGGCGGCCGACACGGACGCGGCGGCGACCGAGGACAGCGGTGCCGTCGTGTACACCGAGGGCGCCAACGGCTCGGGCGCGGAGATCCGCAAAGAACAGAACATCCCCGCTGCGTCGGCGCAGCGCCAGAAGTTCTTCCTGACCGAGGCCAACCGCGCCAACTTCACCTTCGAGGCTGGGCGCGAGTACCAGTGCGACTTCTTCAACCCGTACCTCGACTTCAACGAGTTTGCGCTCAAGATTGGCTACGGGCTGCCGAACATCTCGATCATCGGGCACTGGGACGGGCAGCCACTTCGGTGAGTTTTATTCCCTGGTGTATCTCCCTTTTGCACGAACGAACGAAAAAAAAAACATTTCTTTATCTTCGAGACAGGCTGACGAAATGGCTCACTAACCAGCACGCACTCGCTCAGATACACGCTGAAGAACAAGGCGACCAACACGGAGCTCTTTGTCGTCGTCATCCAACTGCAGCCAACGGACGAAGCGGCGCAGCAGTCGAGGGAGGTGCATGGCGACGAGGCGCAGGATAGCGCCGATTTGGATTAGAGCGGCCAGCGGTCGGTCGGTCTACGGCTGGTTCGTGGTCATCGGGTGCATACATAGCGTGGCGTTTGGGCGGGCTTGGTTGGTATAGGTATATTGGGATAGAGAGACACGGACACGGACACGCTAGACTTGAATCTCATCATCTCATGGCATGGCACTTCATTTTGGGCGGCACTCTGTACACTCCGCCAATGTCTACACGCACTCTATCTCCCCTCTCACACACACGCACGCTCTACAACCTGCGGCAGATGTCGTCGATGATCTCGTTGGTACTCGCCTTGCCGCCAAGGTCAGGCGACAGCAGACGACCCTCCTCAAGGTTGGCATCAACCGCCGCATAGATGCGTGCCGCGGCCTCCTCCTCGCCCTGGAACTCGAGCATCAGCGCCGTGGAGCGGATCGTAGCGATGGGGTTCGCGATGCCCTGGCCCTCAATGTCCGGCGCGCTGCCGTGGCAGGGCTCGCCAATGACAAAGTCCTTGCCGACGTTGGCAGAGGGGACGAGACCCAGGGATCCCACGAGGGCCGCCGCGCCGTCGGACAGAATGTCGCCGTAAAGGTTCGGCGCGACGATGACGTCGTATGCGCTCGGCTGCCGGAACAGCTTGTAGACCATCGAGTCGACAATCTGCTCCTCGATACCGACGCCGCTGTACTGCGGCTGCGCGAGGGCCTTGCGGGCCGTCTCGCGGAAGAGACCGTCGGTCTGGCTGAGGACGTTGCTCTTGTGCGTGATTGTGACAAGAGGCGCCTTGTGGATGCTCGCTGCGCCGGCCTCGCGGACGCGCTGGCGCCGCAGCGCAATGTCGCCCGCCATGGCGGAAATGTTCCACGAGGCCGTCTCGGAAATGCGCTTAATCGCCTCTGCGATCTTGGTCCCGTCGGGCGCCGCGTACGTCTTCTCCTCCTTGACGTACAGGTCCTCGGTGTTCTCGCGCACAATCACCAGGTCGACGGGCGACTTGGCGGATGCGATGCTCTTGACGGGGCGCACGTTGGCGTACAGGGCGAGGCGCTTGCGCAGCGCGACAATGGGGGACGAGTAGCCTTTGGTCGCGACTGTGGGGGACGAGACGGCGCCAAAGAGGGCGCCGTCGCAGTCGGATTTCAGCGCTTCGACGGTCGCATCGGGCAGCGCGACGCCCTGCTTCTGGAACGTGTCCCAGCCGGCCTCGTGGTGCGAGAAGCTGAACTTGAGCCCAAACGACGAGGGGAGCGCTTCGAGGATGCGGCGCCCGGCGGGGATCACTTCGCGACCGATGCCGTCGCCGGGGATGAGACCTGGGGCGTGTGAGCTGGGTGTGTTGGTGGGTGTGGGTGAGGCGTGTTCTGGTGGTGGTGCTGGCTATGACTCGGATGCGATGACTTCACTCGCCGTCGCCAGAAGACGCCAATTGGCCCGAACAGAAGCATGGGGACTCACCAATTCGGAGCGTACGGGCAGCCATCTTGTCGCAGAATGGGCGAGAATGGGCAATAATGCGATGCTGGTTGTTCTGGTCTGTTCTGGAGCTCGAGCCGGAAATTTCATGGACATGCGAGCTGATGGCCGAATGTCGGAGCTGACTAGGTCCTGCCGCTAGTCCGCTTTGGGCCGCTTGCGTCATGTCGTGGCTCTCCCGCGGAGTCACTTCTTTGCGTCTATGTGTCTATGTGCCTATGTGTCTATGTGTCTATGTGTTTTGGGAATTGGACGAGCATGAAGCTCCGTGTCTCTCTGTAGATCAAATAGTGGTGGCTTGTTTGTGTTGCGTGGTCCGCAGTGGTCGGTGGTTTGGTAGTCATCCCTGACTAGTCACACCACCTCTGAATACACTGCTCCACCACACTCCATTCCTTTTATCTACTCTCCCCTCTGCCAATATCCCCACCATTACCCAGAGCTACGCCCCTCTACCCCACCTCCAACACTTTCCAAAATTCTCCAACCCTCCAACCCTCCAACCTCAACCCCATCAAACCACCCCCCCTCACCCCCTCCCAAACCCCCTCCGCAAGCCTCCTCTCCCCCTCAACCCATGCCCCCCACCCCTTGGTCCCAACAACCCCACCCTGCTCCTCGACCAAAAACCTCCTCATCATAACAGCGACCAGCAAACCAAACAGCTTGGCCCCAACCAGCGTCTTCCACCCCAACCACCCAACCCAGACCCCACTGACCCCCTGCACCTCGCCGAGCACCGCAAAGTAGCACGCAACGAGATCCGGCGACCCGTCCGCAAACCCCGAAGGCACCCCCAGTTGCGCGTAGAACCGCGCCCGAATTACGCCCCAAATAGCACCACACTGCGCCTCGTAGCGCGCCCGCTCGCCCCCGCTAGCGTCGTCGCCCATGGGCGTCCCCGAGCGCGCTGAGAGCGTCAGCGCGCTGATGCCGTCCCACACGAAGGGTCGCGTCCCGCATGCACGGCACGCGTCGCGGTACGGTGACCATGTGCAGGTTGCTTGCTGGATCAGACAGTGTGTGTGCACCGGGTGCGAGCAGGGTGAGAGCGGGAGGAGCGCGTGGCGCGAGGGCGGCGGCGCGGTCGAGGGTGCGAGTGGGAGTGAGGATGGGGCTGGGATCCAAGGTGATCCGACGCAAATTATGCAGGTTGAGGCGGATGCTGGCGAGTGCGCTCTCTTGGTGGCGTGCGCGGGGAGCTCGTGGTCAATGTAGGTGAGGAGCGAGGAGAGAGCGCGTCGAGGTGGGTTGGTGTCGTCGTGTCGTTGCATCGCCAGACCGTCGGTGCGTGATTTGGAGGAACGGCTTCTCTTGGCGGGAAGAGTCGAGGTGAGTGGGAAAACCCAGTGAGTACGAGGCAGTGGGTGGCATGGTGTGTGCAAGTGAAGGTGTCACTCACCACAGGAGGAACGTGGCAAGTAGATTGGAGTGAAAGTAAATTGGTAGCAACCACGTGTGCTACACCACCTTCACAATTCAGAGCTATGTATCGACGCGTGTTGCAACTCTGTCAGCGTCGTCGAAATCGGTACAGGTCCTCCTGTCTCGCAATCGCCACAGTGATCGCACATGGCGAACCCGTGTATCCCAATTGACCTCAACTTTCAGTCGTGGTTCTCGTTCCAACTATCGTCTATCATCTCTCCTGCTCAATCAACAACCGTCTCATCCACCACCAAAACACCCACATGCGCCGTCTCTGCCTCAGTGCTCAACCGCCGGGAACCTTTGCCTGCGGAACAGGACTTTGTGGCAGAGGGGGCAGTTGTCAGGAATCTTGCCGAGGTTCTTCCACGACGCCGACTCCAAGTCAGGCCACTTGGTCTCCCAGCGGTCCTCGTCGAAGCACTCGACGCAAGGAATCCGACTGATGACCATGGCCCCAGCAGCATCGTCGGCCTCGTCGGCCTCCTCGCTGTTTCCGTGACGGTAGATATCCCCTGGGATATATGTGTTGAGAGAAGACTTGTTGGCGTTGGACTTGTGCATGATGACTTCAGTCACCCAGACCTGGAAGATATCGGGCGTCCGGGGTGTAGTGCGGGTGGCACCCCCCAAGGACGGCTTCGCGGATAGGTACGACTGGTAGAGGCTCTTCAATTCTCTGGCGAGTACAGTGACGGTCCTGTGCTTCATTCTGTCTAAGCGGGCGTCAGCATAGATTCGTTTGAGTCAGAGGTTCGAGCCGAGTACCGCGGGCCTTGAAATACGCTGCCTTGTCCTTGAGGTACTGGTCGTATTGATTTGCTTTCTCCGAGTCTGCTTCGTCGTGGGACAGTTTCTCCAAAGCCTGCGTCATCGGCTGCATATGGTACTCGACAATCTCTTCGAACGTAAGCGGATCGTCATCCTCGGGATGTGCAAGGTCGAGTCCAGCTTCTTGTGTAAAGAGCAGCAAACTGTTGACAGCCTCGGAATCGACCCAGCTTGGTTCGGTTGGCTTCTTCTGGGGTATCAAGTCCAGCACAACTGCGTTCTCCTTGAGGACTATGCGGCTCACTTCGATGGAGCCAGACTTGATGTGGTCGAAGATGGTCCACCAAAACTTGCCAAACAACTCTCTACCTTTCCTCGGGCTGATGATCCTGTCGAGGGCGTCAAAGAGGAGCTTCTCGTGAAGGTGTGCGGGAGCGCTAACAAGGAAAGCATCGAGCATTCGACCGAGCTCACATGCCCTGGACTTTGGGTCATCAAAAGACAGCGGGGTGAGCTTGAAGGTGTTTTCGATTCCGCCAAAGAGCTGTTTGACGCACTTTCCGCCGTACACGTGGGAGCATGGCAGCTTGACGGGGTGCTCGCTGTTGTCGAGGCCGGGGTCGGGCGCCTCACCGTACACCTTCCAGCAGATTGCGCACTTGCGGTTGTTGTCATCGAGCGAGTTAATATCAACAGGCTTGAGACTTTCGATGAATGCACTGTACGTCCTGAGTCTGTCTTTTTTGCGCTGTGGGAGTTCGTTCCTCAAGGCGTTCTGCAGTGGAGCAATGTCTGGCACGTCCTCGACCAAGTCATCCATGGAGTTGATTGCGCCGACCAAAACCTCTTCAGGGATCTCAGGCACAGCAATAGGGGCATTGACTTGAGTCTGGGTTGTGCCATTTGCTGGGGGATTGGTCTGGAGCGACTGCGCGAAGTGCTCCATGAGGCCCATGAGGGCCGGTGGCATGACCATGGGCGGATGCAGAGGAAATCCTGGTCCAGAGGAGATGTTCTCGCCATTGTTTCCTAGAAGATCGAAAGAGAATATGAGATGGCCTATTGGAGGGAGCATCGAGGACTGAGGGGCTGGGGCTGGGGCTGTAGGCGCAGCGTTGGCTTGAGTGCCGCTGCCGGTGCTACTACCATTCTCAGCGCTGCTGCTACTCGGCATTGCGGAAAGTGGTGGCTTGGAGTTTGCATTCAGCTGCGTGTCGTCTGGCTTCTTGCTGTTGTTGTCCGCCATCGTGTGCAAAGAGGTGGAGCTGCGACTCCAGAAAGCAACGAAGTGAGGATACAAAAGGTGGGAGGAGAGAGAAAACCCGCAGAGCAATCAGTTGTTTCTATGTGTCGGTGGAGCGAAACCGCAAGTTTGCCTGACAACGCTAGTCGGTGATGGCAGGAGCGCGTCCTGATTGGCCGCGCTAGCAAACAACCAGAGTGAAAGCGACACAGCCACGTCCTTCTCGAGCTTTCCAAGGGCCTCTCGACGGGCGGGATCGCTGTTTTTATGATTTGATTTGGGTAACTAGGGTAGATCAAGTTTGTGGCGTTCGAGTATCATGAAATGTTGTACTATGTACGAGTACTGGCATTCACTCCAGATGCCTAACTCCCCCACTGTCTCGTGACATCCTCAACACCACCCACAGCGCCTCAAAATGCCCTCTCATATTCAGAACCCATCTCTCAGATGGCCGCCATGTCATCATTCCAGCCCACCTCTTCAGCCGACAGTCCCATTCTCCACCGCCGCCTTATGCCCAGCCGCCAACAGCCCATAGACAGGCAAATACCTCTTCAAATATGGCATAACCTCATCGACCCCGGGACTCGCCCTCCAATCGCGCATCAAATCTCCGACAATAGCAAACAGCGAGACGAGCTGGACGCCGGCCCTCTCCATGCGCGCATTCGCCGAGTCGCGCACCAGCGCCGTCGTGGTCCCCGAGCCCTCGACGTTCGCAAACACAGAGTAGCCTTCTGCGCGCAGCGAGAGCGCTACAAAGGCCGTGCACACGTCGGTTACGATGCCGGATACGATGACTTGCTTTTTGCCCGTGGCTTTGACGGCGGCGCGGAACTCGGCGTTGTCCCATGCGCTGGGGGTGGTTAGATGTTGGGTGCGCGTGTGTGTGTGGTTGGAGTCGACTTACTTGACTTCGCCCTGGCGGCGGATTAGGGGGGCTTCGGGGTACATTTCGAGGATCTCATCGGGGAGCGGGCCGTTGGGGCCTTGGTCGGCAGATGTGGTCATGACGACGGGGAGGTTAAAGATCTTGCCCAGCTCCGCGTGGGCCAGCATGTTGTTGTAGTAAACGGTGTGGTCGAAGTCGCGGACGAGCTGGTAGAGGCCGACTTGGTGGTCGACGATGAGGAGGACCTTGGAGGGTGTTAGTGGTGGGTTTCGAGGCTGAGATGGAAGACGAGGGAGAGGGGACGGGTGGGATATACCGAGTTGTTCTTGTCAATTCGCTCCCATGGAACAGCTGAAGCATGTTAGCTAAAGCAATCAATGCTTGAACATTCGGACGTACAATCTCCCCTCACAGCACTGAGCAGGGCGAGCCCCAGGGCAGCAATGTTGAAACCAAACTTCATCTTGACTGACAGATAAGTTAACAATTGACTTGCTCCGATGATGGTATGAATCAAAGCTATCGACAAACCTATCCACCGAGCATCCTCCCACCTTTTATACTCCCCTCCAGTCCCTTCCCCCTCCCACCGCAGCATCCAAACACTCTCCAGTCTCACCTCGCACAAACCCACCCGCAGTGCTCCACCCATCCCCTCCCAATCCCCACATTCCCAAGCTGACACACCCCCCTCTAAGCACAAAGCTAAGACCCATCCACAAACATAGCAAAACAGACTCGACTCCGGACAAGACCGATGGCGCGGCACGCACGCGCGCATGCAGCCAAGGCAGCGCCTCTTGCCCTTTCTGGCCGCGTTGCGATGGTCCAGCGCGGCGGAGATACCTAGGTACGTACGGAGGAATACACTTATCGTGCGGGAGAGAGGGAGGGAGGTGGGTAGGTAGGTAGGTGGGCAGGTAGATGCTCTGAGCTAGGACTATTCAGGAGCGTGATAGTTGGGGGCCTGGAGCACATCGCTGGGAAACTAGGTAGCTGGTTGGGGGGCACGCTGCGTCGTGATTGGGCGGGTGCCTGTGCTTTGGTTGATGGGTACACGTGCAGGCGCAGGTGCAAGCGCAGGCGCATCAGTAAGCGTATTCGTAAGCATCACACAGCAGACGATGCGGATGCGTGCATCGTGTCCAATGAAGGGTACAGACGTGGGGTTTCTCGTTATGCTTGCATTATGAAATTACACTATCGGCGTGAACCCTGTAGTTACGCCATCTTCGCCCTAGGGATATAGAAACATTTATAAACGCCGGTTTTCTGTCCTGAACAATTCTATGCGCTGATGCCGTGGCTGGCCAGGAAGCTCTGAATCACCTGGTATCCGGCGGTTGCGTTGAAGTGGAAGTTCAGACCGTGGCCTGTTGCAGGCTGGATGTACGACTCAAAGGCCTTCGCGTTCGGGTAGGCCATGGAGAACGCAGCGGGGATGTTGGCAGCGTCAGAGCCGGGTATCTTGCCGTAGCAGTTGCCTCCGCAGAAGGGGACATCGTGCTCGCCAGTGATGATAAGGACTGGGCCGGTGAAGGAGCTGGAGGGGGGTGAGCTCCCAATGGTGAGCAGTTCACCGACTGTCACGGGCTGCTTTGTCTTCTCGCCTACAACAGCGAAGCCGACGTCGTACATGCCTGGGTAGAGGAAGGCCCACTGCAGTGCGGTGAGGTCGGAGTGGGACAGGTAGCCCGGGGGGTAGTTGTATTTGGTAACTGTGTAGTTGTAGCCGTTGATGAGGTCGTTGATCTCGGTGGAGCCAACGATATTCCAGACATCCTGGGAGCTCAAGTTATTGATGCCGACCTTGCGCAGGAAATCGGTCAGGCCGGACACAATGTCGCTTCCAATGCCGTACAACTTGGAAAAAGTGCTGATGCCGGCGCTGGAGGCATCGCCGAACCGCAAGGGCTGGTTCAGACGCGCGCTGTGGAGATCCCATCCTCCGACTATATAGGGCAGGAACATGGACGCGCCAGAGAAGCCAGTGAGAACAACGCCGTCGGTGTTGTTGGGGTACTTAGACGACATCCAGTACGACTGGACGGACCCGAACGAGTGGCCGACGTGGACGACCTTGTTGTAGGCATGGCCGATCTGGGCAATGTCGCCCTTGCGCAGCTTGGTGGTCACGGCATTGAGAGCCTCGACTTCGGCGTGTGCCTGGATCTCGTTGAAGGGGTCGCCGTGGGAGGAGTTGCCGATACCGAGGCGGTCGATGGCGAGCGTGCTGTACCCAGCCGCGAGCGCCGTATCGACGTAGCTGTACTTGTAGTTGTCGTACGACAAGTCCCAGTACCTTGCAACTTGTCAGCTAGTGCCACGCCCGAACATGTGCCAAACCAAACTTACGTCTTGTCGAAGCCAATACCGTGAGACAGGACCTGGATCACGCCAGCACTGCCCTTACAGTACTGCGCCGAGATGTCGTAGTTGCCCTTGAGTGTCTGGAAGCCTTCGAGGAGTTCGGCGGTGTAGTTTTTCCCAAACTCGGTGAAGCGGAGGGAGAAGGCGTTGACGTCGAGGTTGTTCTCGATTGGGATCTTCTTGAACTGGCCTTGCCGCGACTCGATGCTGATGGGAATCTGGAAGGTTGTGCATTCCTTTGCGGCTGCAATGCTAGCCAGAAGTAGAGCTGAAAGAGCTACAAGAGGTGCCATGTTGTATCGGTATGCCTTGTTGGGAGAGAAGGTATACGCAAGACGAGCGAGGTTATATATCGGCCGCGTGCCTAACGTGGAAGGGAGGGTATATATGAATGATGGATCCGATTAGCTCAGTCACGTAGAGCCGTTCCCCACCCAAGGGTGACTAGTAATTGTGTATGCGTGCACGGTCTAGTCGCGGCAGCGTGAGCATGATCCCGATTTAGCGTAGCGCGATTTGGAATTGAGGTGAAAGGCGGCGGGGAGTCTCGTGTCAGCACGCAGCGTTGCTCGAACCGACGCAGTGCTACCAATGACCATGTGTCTGCCACAGCCGGCCTTTGCTGGCAGGTGGTGAAAGAACAGGAAGTTGTATGAGCTTTGGTAATACGGCGTGGTAAGCTAGATGACACACCATAGGGTTGTGTCCTGCTTTCGGCCAACAGGCAGCCCTTTGGCCCAGAACAGAGGAGCATCAGCAGAATTGTCATCATGGGCAATTTATCCAACCGCTATTTCAGAAATGGCATTCTGGTGTGGCAATTAGCTTCGACATCGGTGCGGGTAGCGACAGAGTTGGGTACTGGTACCCACCTAACCGCGGCGTGTTCTGCTAGGCTAGGGGTAGTGCGGTAGTGTACCTAGCCAGGCTTGAGGACTCCACGAAATGAGGCTGCGAATGCAGGCACTCGATGCTGCGCCTAGCTCGATGAGCTGTTGATCAGGCAGGGTCTCTGTACTCCTTGCAGATGCGTTATCGTTGCCGCCTTTGTGGCAGCCATCATGGTGGAGTGCCATGCTGCAGGGCGACATCGGTCTGCATGATGGAAGAGGGCCGGAGACGACGCTGTGTTGCTACTGGGTACAGCAGATATTGGCATGGAGCTCTTCCCACTTTGTCATCTGAAGCGGAAAGACGTGGGCGAGCGCAAAGCTAGCTATCACTGAGATTACTGATGAGTTGCCTGCCGGTACTTCCCGGAAGCCCGTGGGGGATGCCGATGAACTCTATCGACGGCGATGACTGGTCCAGATGGAGCTTCGGAGTTGGAGGTACCCGCGGACGTCAGGATTGGGCTATTGTGGAACGGCGATAGCTTCCCTGGTGTACCGTCCTTGGAAAGAAGGGCCAGGATCTAGACTGCGTGCGTGGTTCTTCTATTAACAAATCCTTGTGGCGAAG
This sequence comes from Neoascochyta sp. HWLR27, assembly GCA_019775935.1. Taxonomy (NCBI): domain Eukaryota; kingdom Fungi; phylum Ascomycota; class Dothideomycetes; order Pleosporales; family Didymellaceae; genus Neoascochyta; species Neoascochyta sp. HWLR27. The sequence continues at coordinate 63,052 of WODD01000042.1, read as the reverse complement.
GAAGCAAAGATCCGACCTAGCGAGGTGGCCGCCGTCTGTCTGCAGGGCTGGAGACAAAGGAGGAGGGGGAGGCGACGAAGGAACGAGCGGGTGGTCCGTGAGCCCCCGCGTGTCGCCTCCTGCGAACTTGGCCCATGGCGTGCGCTTGTAACCATCCCAACAGCGCTTGCGCTTGTGCTTCTATGCAAGGCTGAAGGCCGACGACCGCCGACTAGGTACTGCGTCCAAGGCACTGGTGGCTGAGAGAAGGTTGGCATTGAAGGCTGCACCGACGTTTCACCATGGTACAACGGGCAAGACTATCGAAAAACGTTGGCAATGTTTGCCATACAGTCAGGCAGGTATACAGTCCTCCAGTCAATCTGCCGATCATCAAACCTACCGGCAGCGGTGATCGACAGTCGATGATTTGGGAACATCAGATGGAAGCGCTAGGCAAATCAAAATGCCGGAGCTGGTACCGGCCCAAACCCCTGACTTGTGCATCACTATTTCCGCTGTGAAGCGAAAGCACCAGACAGACGTTTACACTGAGTATCGCCTCAGGCTGTCTTCTTCTTGAGCAGATAGTCACCCCCTCTCACCGCCTTCCAGATCCCGTAGAACCCACTCAGCAGCGAGTTGCTTCTGACAATCCTCTTCGCCCACCCTCTGAGACCCTTTCCAAACTCCTCTTTCCTGCCACGGTCCTTGACCTTGTCCCACACAGATGGCAGCGACGTAGCGTTGAACTGCGCTCTTAGTGCGTCGTACTTGTTCTTGTCGTATGTTTGCCACCATTCGTCCTCGGTGTAGAAGACTCGCGAGTACAGCCACTTGAGACCACCCAGCTCCTTCATCTTCGCTTCGATATCGCGGTTTGCGCGTACGTATTCTGTCTCGGACGACGGGTAGGGGCCCCAAACACCAATGTTGATGTATTCTCCGTCGAATACGCGGCCCGCATCTCGCCCCGCGACGGCACCTTGGAACGGAACGGGATGGCCCATAGAGCTGCGTCCGTCACTTCGCAGCGGACACAGCCACAGAGGGTAAATGCCGAAGGTCCGGTCCACGTAGTCTGCAAATAGCGCGGCATTGCCAGCGGGGAACGCAATGTCTTGGATGATATACCGATCCGTGTAACCCGAGGCATGCAGAGCGTGGTACATGATTCGCGTGTGCATAAAGTAGTCAAGCAGCAGGCGCGTAAACCAGGTGAAGGGCACCATGAAATGGTGGTACGCATACATGCCCATCCAGAAGGCGCCTCGGTCGTAGCGGAAAAGGTAGTCCTGTATGGGGACAAGCTCGGTGGTGGTGGTTTTCGACCGGGTCAGAGAGCGTGCGTGGATCCAGAACCACTCGTCCCAGGGCCTTGAGAAACGGCGGAATGGAGTCTCGGGTGAAGGCTGAGTATCGGTGAGGCGACCCGTTACAATAACTCCGGACTCTTTGGAAAACAAGACACCGTCCACGTAGTCGTTTGTATCTATGGCTGTCTGCTGCTGCATCTTAGCCATGGCGTCGTCAGACGAGGTCGCGGGATGGTAGGTGACTTGGACCATCTGCTTGAGAGGCACCAACTTCAGCTTGACCATGGTCAGCACACCTAGAGTGCCAAAACTTCCTCTCAATCCTTCGAACAGCTCTTGACGCTCGTCTGCAGACGCATTCACGAGTGTCCCATCAGCCAGGACGACTTGTGCGCTCAAGACGGTACGATCAAAGAAGCCGTATTTGAAACTGCTACTTTCGCCTGCAGTTCCCACGAAGCCTCCACCGACGGTGATGCCGGGAAATTCCATGACAACAGGGGGGAGAAAGCCGGCTTTGATTGTTTCGTGGACCAAAGCGTCCATGGGAACGTTTGGTTCTACTAGACAATGCCGATTTTGGCGGTCGATGGAAAGGACATGGTTGAGAGAGGTGACGTCGACAATGGCATCGCGGTCGAAGTTGGCATGGCGGGTGCTGTTTGTGGTGCCATGGTAGACACGGAAGGGTGTTTTGGCGTTGTAGAATTGCTGGATGCGAGCGCGAATTTTCTCGACTGTGGCGTTGTGAGCCTCCATGATGATGTTTGGACACACGATGAGAGGGTATTGAGCCGCACCGGAGCGTGGTGATATCTTGGAGGTTTGTCGTACTCGTCAGCTTGGTAATTGTGCTGGGGGCTGGCGAGGCGATGAGGCGCTAGCGGTGGAGTGAGTGGGGAGTGGGACATGGGCCGTGGGTTGCGCCTGTTTCGACGAGGCTGCGGGGAACAGTTCAATTGCTCTTGACGACGTGCAATGGATGGATTTTGCGATCGCTCTACGATACTCGCCTGACCCAGACACCGGCTTCCCTATGCTTACGACGACGGAGATGCATTTCGCAGCATCTGGAGCCTGCAGCTGGAAAGCAGAGTACGTCAGTAAGCAGTCTTAGCGGATTACCCTGTCCGGAACAGTCGGGAAGCAAGTGGGACAGGTGAGATGCTCATCCTCATCCTCATCCGGCTCCATTCCACTCACGCAACAAACCGACGAAGCATGGAGACGCACAAGGCAACCGTGGCCTCGCTCGCGTCGCAAGTCGCTCACTTCAGCCAATCCAAGATTCCGTTTCGCATCTATCATGGTTCTACGCTGTCAACCAGGCAATCGGCTCGCCAGCGCAACCAGATCATCGATGTCAGCTCGCTCAACCACGTTCTCGAGGTCAATGCGTCGGACAGGACAATTGTGGTGGAACCAAATGTGCCAATGGACAAGCTGGTCGAGGCTACACTTGTTCATGGGCTCCTTCCGAAAGTGGTCATGGAGTTGCCCAACATCACAGTCGGCGGGGGGTGAGTGTGTGATCTGCTTGCCCAATTTCTCAAAAACATGCTGAGGATGACTACAAGTTTTGCTGGAACAAGTGGAGAGAGCAGCTCTTTCAAGTACGGGCTCTTTGACCGCACCGTGACAGGAATCGAGATTATCCTGGGCAACGGCGAAGTTATATGGGCATCAGCTGACCAGCACCGAGATCTGTTCTTCACAGCGGCGGGCAGCTGTGGCAGCCTTGGCGTCATCACACTGCTCAAGATGGAGCTGATAGAGGCCAAGAGCTATGTCGAGCTGGAGTACATTCCAGTGGGAAGCGTTGAGGATGCCGTCAGGGAACTTGTTCATTATGAGGGCGAGCCTGACGTTGCCTACATGGACGGCATCATGTACTCGATGCGGGGTGGAGTTGTTATGGTTGGACGTCTGACTGACAGGGCCATTGCGGAGAGGACGCAGAGATTCGACCGAGCGAGCGACCCGTGGTTCTACATGCACGCAGAGGATGTTTTGAAGAGGATGACATCATCGGGAGACACAAAAGGCTACCGGGAGACGATACCGGTGCAGACGTACTTGTTTCGGTACGATCGAGGCGTCTTCTGGTCGGGCCTACGTGCGTTTAAGTATTTTATCACGCCGTTCAACCGGCTGACGCGGTGGCTGCTGGACCCGTTCATGTACTCGCGCACCATGGTGCACGCGCTGCATCGGTCGGGGATTGCCAAGCAGACGATTATCCAAGACTACGGGGTGCCGTATGGGTCGGCAGCCGAGTTTGTTCAGTGGACGGACGAGCGGACGGGCATCTGGCCGCTGTGGCTCTGTCCGGTCAAGTCTGCACCGGGCGACGAGCGCAGCTTCTCGCAGGGCAACCACATCAAGGAGGAGATGCTACTGGACGTGGGCATCTGGGACATGGGGCCGAGTGACCGACAGGCGTTTATCAAGCTGAACCGCGAGTTTGAGGCCAAGGTGACAGAGGTGGGGGGCATGAAGTGCCTGTATGCACACAGCTACTACACGGAGCAGGAGTTCTGGGACATTTACGACGAGGAGAAATACGCAGCGCTGCGGCGCAAGTACCACGCCCAGAGTCTGCCGAGCGTGTACGACAAGGTCAAAGTGGACTTGCAGGGAGCGCGGGGGAGTGAAACGTGGAGGGAGTGGGTACAGCGGCAGGTGTGGGATACCTGGCCGCTGGGAGGGCTGTATGGGGTGGCGAGCGCGGCGAAAGGGCTGGTGGTGCAGAGCGACTTTCTGCTGAAGAAGTAGTAGGAAGACAGGAACAGGTATATGACGGGGGCGATATGGGGTGAAGGATGTGGGATGTGGGATGGGATTGGGCTGGTTGGTGGGTGAACGGGTGGATCGGGCGTGTCATGGTCATGGTCATGGACATGGGCCTGGGTGGTCCCCTGGCGTGTTTGCGGCTGGCGAGATTGGGTACCTGTTGTTAGTACCTAGTGGGGCGGCCGAGCAGTTGCTGTGCCAGTGCAGGAAAAAAACAGGACAGAGAGAGAGAGAGAGTGTGTGTGTGTGTGTGTGTGTGTGTGTGCGTGATGGTGGCTGTTGTTGTGGTGATGCCAGGGAGAATTGTCGACGCGTGCACGTCATGTGTGACGGCGGCGGCGGCGGGCGACGTGGGCTTTTAGGCGACAGCTCCGTCATGTCCAATCCATGCCAACCACCTCATTTCTGCTGCCACCTCTTCTTGCTCCCCACTGCCTTTTTTTACTCGCGTCAAAGAGCTCAGCACCCGACCGACTGCTCTCTGCGCTGCCTCGCCCTCGCAGTTGCATCCCGCGCAGCTCCCGGCCACCCGCTGCAGCCAGCCCTTGCTTGCACGCCTCATTTTTTTGCTTTGCTTTCTTGGTCCCGCAGGCACAGGCACAGGCACGTCAGCTCGACGCGTCCATGATTCCTTCACGTGCACTCAGCTAACCGCCGCCCAGCCCGTCCCAACACGTCCACCACCCACCCTCCAGACTCTTTTAATTTTCTTCGCCACCACATCACACGCAATGGCGCGTCTCAACGGCCTCCCCTCGGAGCACCCCCACGAAGCGCCCGCCGACGCTCCCCGCCGCAAGCGCGGCCGCCCTACAAAGTCGAGCATCCGCGAAGACAGCCTCTCGGCCGGCAAGCGCACCGCCTCGCCCCCATTAGAGACGCCCCAGAACAAACGCGTCAAGCGCGTCCAGATCGACGACGACAGCGACGGCGAGGAGCAGCTGGCCAGCGAGCTCGCCCAGTCCGTCTCCCGCTCCCAGCACGGCGACCGCCTCTTCGACACTACCGACACAACCACAACCACCACCACGACGACACAACACCACCGCATCCGCCGCCACTCAGAACCCGTTGCCATCGCCCAGAGCGACGACGAGGACGACGACGACAAGGATGAGCTCGCCTCCACCGCCCCACAGCCCCTGCCCGGCCTGACGCCCCATCTCGACCGCCTCGGCGCTGCCCGCGGCCGCTTTGCCAGTCGCCGTCGCCAACGCATGTCCATGCCCGCCCAGCTGCATGTCGAGCGTATCGACGATGCCGACATGGAGAGCCAGCGTTTCCAGTACGCGCCCCTCACCGCCGTGCTCGACAGCCGCGTCCGCCGCCGCCTGCGCCGCAGCCACCTCAGCCAGGAGGTCATTGACATCGAGGACCACCAGCGCAAGGAGAAGAAGATGCTGCTCGAGCTCCGCCGCGAGCTGCGGGCCCGTGACGAAAAGATCCGCGACCTCGAGTACCGCCTCGAAGCCCAACGCATGGGTGACATCGACATGAGCGACGACCAAAAGGACGAGCTCGAGCTGCAGCTGGAGCAGGCCCGCCGCGAGATCGATGAGCTCCGTGCTTCCGACGCCTACATGAACACGGACCGCGACTTGACCACCTTCGACGGGCCCATGGATCTGTCTGACGACGAGTCGGAGGAGTTGGTTCTGGTAGACCCCGAGGAGCTGCACGTCTCCCAGGACCTCGACATGGAGCACATACCCAACGGCAAGTACGCGTCGCGCGTCTTGGAGCTGGCCAAAGAGGTCACGCTCGAGAAGCTGCCATCCCTGTCGCAGCTGACCCACGACACGCTGGTCGAAGATGACGAGACGGTCCCCAACCGCATCCTCGACAAGGCCGTCGAGCGGTACGAGCGCGAGCTGCAGCACTACACACGCCTGCTGGCCGAATCCCAGGGCGCTCTCCGCGTCATCACCATCGAGCTGCAGAACCTCCACTTTGTCGACCCCGGCGCCTCCAGCAACGAGATCCTTCTCGGCCTGCGCCACAGCTTCGACACACTGCGCAGCCAGGTCGACAAGTTCTTCCCCGGCACAACAGAAGACCTCAACAACAGCGAGCTCCTCCAAAAGCTTCCCCAACTCTTCAGTGGCATCTTCTACGAACTGCGCGAGAAGGTCGAACTCGCCACCGCTTCACAAAAGATGGAGGTGCTGCTGCGGAGGCAGTACGAGGGTGTTCTTGACCTCCTCGGCGAGGCTGAAGACCGCAAGCAGGAGCTGGAGAAGAAGGTCTACATGCTCGACAAGAGCAACGAGGGCAAGTCGCGGACCATTATCGACCTCGAGGAGCGTGTCGAGACTCTGACCGCTCTGACCGAAGAGCAAGAGGCGGAGTTGCAGGACAAAGAGGCTCGAGTCAGTGGCCTCGAGGGTGAAACAGAGGAAAAGGACACTGCCTTGGCGCGTCTGCGTGAGGCCGTCGAAACATATCGCGCCGATCTCGACAACGTCACACTCACCGCCGCCCAGTTCCAGACGGAGCACCACGAACTCATCGATCGCATGGAGAAGGAGCACGCCGATGTAGTCCGCGACCTGAAGGCTCAGATCGGCGCCGAGCAGGAGGGCCGCGAGGCCGCTGAGGACGACGCGCAGCAGAAGTCGGAATGCATTGACGAGCTCGAAGGCCGCATCGAGAAGATGGAGGCCGACGTGGACGCCATTACTGATGAGCTGAAGGAGCTCCGCGAACACGTCGAGGAAGAGAAGGAAGCCCGTGCCGCTGCCGAAACTGAGCGCGACGAGCAGGCCGATGTCATCTACGACAATGCCAACACCATCGAGAACCTGAACGAGACGATTGCGGAACTGATGGAGAAGCTCGCCGAGGCCAAGAAAAACCTCGACGCCGAACGTGCACAGCGCGAAACCATCGAGGCCGCCCTGGATGAGGCCAACGAGAAGATTGAGGACCTCGAGGCTCGCATCCACGACTCTGGCATCCAGGCAAACGAGCTCCGCTCCAAGCTGTTCCAGCTCCAGCAGGAGAAGGAGCAGGCTGTCGTCGAGCTTCAGGAGGACGCAGAGGACCGCGAGCACGAGCTTGCTGAGCAGCTTGCAGCCCAGTCTGAGCTTCGTGAGGGCGCACAAATCACCGTCGCCTCTCTGGAGAAGCAGATTGCAGCGCTGCAGGACGACCTCGGCTCTGTGGAAGCAGATCTGGCCAAGATGACGATTGCCCGTGACGAACTCGAGCAGAGCCGCGAACGACAGGTCACTGCCCTCGCCACCCAGATTGCGACCCTCGAGGTCGACATGGCTGCGCTGGAAGAGTCTACCAGCTTGACCATCGACTCGCTGCAGACTAACGCTGCAGACCTCACCGCCCAGGTTGCACGCCAACAGTCTGAGATTAAGCGCCTCGCTGAGCGTCTGGTCGAGAACGAGCAGGCACACCAGGAAGAGAGAGACACCCTCACCGCAACCATCGAGACTCTCTCAAGCAACCTCGCCACCGCCCGTGCCGACAACGAAGAGTACCGCAAGGAGAACGAGTCGCTGTCCGGCCGCGTTGGCCGCGAGGCTCTTGAGCTGCTCAACATCACCAATGCCCACGCAGACGAGGTATCGGCTCTCAAGACCGTCATCGCCACCCACGAGGACACGATTCAGCAGCTGCAGGACTCTGCCAAGGCGCGCGCCGAGGAGTACGAGGAGACTCTGCAGGATCGCATGGCCGAGATTGAAGAGCTGCGTCTGCTCACGGACACGCGCGTCGAGACGATCGCGCTCCTCGAGGCGCAGATTGAGGATCTCAAGAAGCGCTTCGCGGCTCGCGAGGAGGACACGCGCGTCACCATCGACGCGCTCACGCTCGCACACCGTCAGCTCCTCGAGCAGAATGAGGCGCTCGCCGAGGCCATCAAGAAGCGCAACGCCGACGCGCTCAAGGCCGTGCAGGAGATGAAGATCCGCGGCGTTGAAATCAAGACCAAGGGCGTCGACCTGCACCGCGTCGCAACCGGCAAGATCGGCCGCATCAGCGAGAAGGTCAAGGTCGGCAAGAAGGACGGGAAACGCAAGATCGCGAAACGCCAGTGGGACTCTGGGTTCGGCATCGACGAGAGCGTCGAGGACGAGGCGTCGGCCGACGACGTCGACGAGCGCCGGCTGATCGCGGCCTAAGTGCACGACGTTGTGAGAGAGAGGAAAAGAACGAAGGAGAGAATTTACAGTCGCGTCTCGGTGCCGTTGTTGGATGCAGGCAGCGCGAGACGCGACGTTGGTTGAGTTTGATATACCCTGCCCGCGCGCCGCAGAGAGAGTGTGCTGTGGTCGCGACGAGAACGAGACGAAGTTTGTTGGATACCGGATATGCAAGCGGTTTTGGTCATTGATATCATGGCACGACATTGACGATTCTGTATTGATTGGTTTACTTGGTTAGGTAGGTAGCTAGCTGTCCTGCGCTGCTCTGTCCTGCTCCGTTCTGTTCTGTTTTCCCTGTTTTTATCCCCTTTTTCCTTCTACATTTTCGCTATTCTATTGAAACACTATTGTCTACTTTTCACCTCCCACCCCCGCTGTACCAGTCAGTCCATCGCAGGACTGGTTTCGTCTTCGATTTCGGTCTAGGGTTTTGCATAGCGGGATGTGTCTGTATTTTTTTTTGCTTGTGCTGGTTGCGAGGTTGCGAGATCGGGTTGGATAGGACGCGTATTGATAGTACGAAGAAGGGAAGGGAAAGGGGAGAAAGTAGGTAGCAAAATCAACTCATGAGCACACGCACATGGCCGTGACGAGCGAGCGCACTTGCTTCACTGGTGATGGATGAGGCGGGATGGGATAGGGTAGGACGGTGCTGGTGTCGCATCGCATCGCGTGGCGTTGTGTCGTAGCGTCTGCCACGCTGGGGAATCGCTGGCGTGGCGAGCTGGGTAGGTAGGGTATGAATGACATGGCGCATTCACATCATCGGTTGACGCTCTACTCTGCTCTACTCTGCTCTACTTCACAGCACATGACGCCAGTTGCTATATAACGCATCGTCCCCCCTTTCTTTTCCTCTCCTCCCCTTTGCCTTTCCCCCCACTCCCTCTCCCTCTCACACACACACACTCTCTCTCTCGCGTGCAATTACACAGCCTACCAATCCAACCACGACATAGCTCCACCTACACACCATCCCAAGCACCCAAGAAACGAAACAAGTACAACGGGGGAAAAAAAAGAAAAATGCCCCCCCGCCTCCCCGCCTACCAGATCTCCCACTTCCTGACAACCCACACGACGCCGGTACGGACTCCCACAGCAGCAGCCTCAACTGATGCAGACGCAGACGCAGACGCAGACGCAGACGCAGACGCAGAAGCAGACGCAGAAACGGCCTGCCCAATCTGCCACGAACCGTACGCTCTCCCCCCTTCTCACCCCTCCCCTCCCCACCGCAATCACCCCTCCCGCTCCCGTTCCCACCACCGCGCCCCTCCGACTCCATCCCCCGAACTCCCTCTCCGCGTGACCAAACCACCCTGCACACACACCTTCGGCGCGCGCTGCCTAGCAACGCACCTCTCATCCGCGCAGCCCTGGAGCCACGCGTGTCCCGTGTGTCGCGCCGAGTGGATCCCTGCTGTGCGGAGCGCGCGGGGCGAGGTGCTGGGGGAGGTGGAGAGGGCTTTGGGGGTGCTTGGGTGGATGGAAGATGGGGAGGCGGAGGGGGAGAGTGCGCAGGGGGAGGGGGAGAGGATGAGGGTGGGGATTGGGGAGGTTCAAGGGGCGCTGGAGAGGGCTAGGGAGATTTTGTATGGAAGGCGGTGGATTTAGGTTGGAGCGAGTAAAGGTGAGAGTGGATTGATTGTTTCACCGTGGGAGTCTGGTGTTTGCAGATACTATGACAAGTCCACACTCTTCAGTCCATCCAGTGTCTCCAAGAATGCCATGCACAACCGTGGAAATGCCTTCCCCTGGTAGCCGAACCTACCGACATCGAACCCGCATATCCAACGACACACCCAGCATCATTTCCTCGGTGACTCGAGTGGCTGTGGCACCTGACAAGGATCAAAGCTCTTCAGGCTAGGTCCAAGGAGGCAGGCAATGTTGTGTCTGTCCGGCTGAGGGATCTTCAAGTCGCCGAAGCAATCAGAGTAGTAACTGATACCTCGATAGCATACTTTGCGATCCTTTGTGGACGCAAACTCTCCACGAGAGACCCCGGCATCGTCATCAAATCCTTGCAGGCGAGCAATGTTGAAATTGAAAGCGGGCGGCGGCAGATTCTCCACATTCTCGTCCTCCTTCAGAATCGTGTTCATCATGTTGTCAATCTCCGCCGAGGACTCCGATTCAGCCTTGAGTATATCTCCACGGCTAGAATTGATGTCGCAGTACTTGTGGGTGTAATAGAAGAGGGCACTCCTATCTGTAGAATGGAAATTCCACAAGTGCCTCATGAGTCCCTCGCTGGTGACATATCGAGCAGAACAACTGAGAATCTCGCAGGGACAGAACCGGCACGTGTAACCGGTGCTGCCTTCGTCTTGAAAGAGCCGCTCGTGAAACAGTATGTGATGGCTGCTGAATCCGTGGTATGTCGAGTAGGGCCCGTGGATATACGCATCGTAGGATCGGGGCCCCATGTTGCACGTTGGGCAGAATCGTTGGTTTGGGAGCGATTTTGTCTTTTCAACAGCTCTTTTTGTTTTTGTGGTCTTCTCAGGTGAGTCTGCCGGGGGGCTGGGGAAGTCCGACTCGATGCTTGGAATGATGGTAGATATAGAGGCTATCGGCGTGCGTTTCCTTTTGCTGTTGTTGATATCGATAGATGCAGGTGAGCCATAGTGTGTCGCTGGGAAGGTCAGCTTTGCTTAGATGGAGATGCTCCAACTTACATTTATATGACTCCATATTGTGTGGAGAGTGACAGTACCAGGCATGGATCGGTATTCGATACCTTTGTCGTTGGTTAGCGCGAGGCGTCGGTGGTATAGACACGTGGGTTCTAGAGAATAGCCAGGAACGACGGGAGAAGATTCAGGGATGAACAGCATGGTAAGCAAGAACAGGGCGGATACGGGAAGGTGCGAGGCCCACTACGATCGACCTCAATGAGAACGCTCGACTCAAAGCATCATTGATCAGAAGCATGGTAGTAGTAGGGGATCAATATGCATTAGATTTGTGAAACTCTTGGTAACTTGAAAAGTCTCGCCCCTATTGATTGTTCGAATCGTAACTTTAGTGCGACGATTATGCTAATTACTTATGACATTGACATTTTCCAATCTCGTCTACGCATCTACATCTACTTTGATCTTCACAGAGCTAGTTCCTCATCTCCTTTCTTCTATACTCTAGCCGTTTCAACGAAACCAGCTTCTTCTCGCGGGTCAAACCTACATGGCAACAAACGTGGTTCGAATCTCTGGGACTGCACCTGCGCTCGCGACACATGTCCTTCCAATGGCCGCAAAGATACCTATACTCGCTACCTGGGAACTCATACCATGTGGAATCGTCTTTGGGGTCTTCATAATCACCAGCCTCAGGATCTAGCATGACGAATCGGGTACTTTCCGTAGATACCGATTCGGTGACTGACACAACACTGCTTGTCGTCGACTTTCGGATCGGCTCGAAATTCATCTTTGCCTCTTGTAGTCGAGCTTCACTCGGAGTTGGTATGGACTTACCAGCATTTCGCAGCCAGCTCTTCCACGCCCCCGTCTTCTCCCATTGCGGCGCGTTCTTACTTTTGCCAGGGAAGGTTCTCCAAATAAACTCGATTTGGCCTTTGTATTCCAGATAAAGCGCTTTGTCGATTTTAACGTCGGTGTCGATCTTGGCTTTCCGAGCAGTCTCTTGAGCATCTTCAGCAGTCTGCTGTAACTTTACATCTTCTGATAGGTCATCTACAGTTTCATCGTACTGGTTTGGCGCGTTGAAGTCGTGTACCATCTGCATGAATTCAATATCGTTGTTCCCGACTTGCGCTTCAGCCTCTCCTTGCTCCAATCGATATCGCTTTGAGGCCACTGTATCACTGCGTTCGACGTCCCCAGATCTCCGCTTTGTGCCTCTAGTATTACTGTCAAGAACAAGGTTCTGCACCTCTTTCGGCCATACGGGACGAAGCCTCTGAGGATGTGACCTGTAGTCGAAGAATACGGGAAAGCTCTGATACTTGACAAGCTTTGTCCAGGGTAGCAGAACTTGAGTTCCGCTCTTATCCGTTATCCGGTATTCCATCTCCTCGTACTGACGATGGAAATCTTTCTCCCTCTGGTGAAGTGCACAAGATTTCGACTTGATCAGATTCCACAATTTCCAGTGCGACTCCGTCTCATAATCCGTCAGTATCATGTTCTGTGCGAGTTCGCGAAACTTCCTATGTACCCTCTGGCGGAGAAGAGGCTTGAGATGGCGAAGCTTCCAGATATCGTTGGGCTTGTAGACGCCAGGCTCGTTCTCGAACCTTCGGACGTAATCTGGGTGAATTCCTGGTACGATGCTGGACATCTCGCGCCAAATGTGAGGCTTGACTCGGTTCTTCCACTGGAAGCAGAGTATTCGGTCGCTCTCCGAGACATCGTCCTCGAGGCGCCAAGTATGTGCGGAGCTATGGTGGTCATGGGATGGAAGATGCAAGTCAGAATTGTAAACAAAGTCCGGTGCCAGCTTGCCTGACTGATGAGTTATCTTGTCTGTTGAATTGAAACTTTTTGATTCAGTCTGTTAATGTTAGTGTTTTGGCTACGACACAGGACACAAGTACATACCGAATCAACCGTCAATTCAAGGGCGCCTCGAACAATGTTTGGAGATTGCTTGTTATCTGACATATTTTCTGTATGGGTCTTCCCATGAAAAAACGTTCAAGTTTTGACTTAGAATATGAAGTGCTAATGCGCGTATCGCAATATATTCGAATGCTCAAATATTGCTACCGAAAAGATCGATATATAGCAGCCGCTGAAGATTGAAGGGTTTCGAGTATGAGATACCAACAAACATCTGCACAGGCATAAAGTTATAGGAGTGCCAACGACGATGATTGTTACTATGAATGATCGTACAACGGGCAGGAAACTGTACAATGAAGGCATACATTGCACCTTTGAGAGCTGTCCATTGTGCATCGAGCCCATTGACACATTGTTTAGACATTTCTCATAATGATAGGCTCATTGCTTATTGTTGGTTCTTTGACGTACAATACTTGTATTCGGCTTTGTCAGATGACAATGTCGACGTATTCAAGCCTCGGATGAACAGAGCATGTGAACAGATCCGAGGCCAGCCAGCACTCCTTGTCCAGAGGGTTGTTGTAGGCCCTGAGCCTGACGCTCTCTAAGCCTCTGTTTTCATCTCATCAAAACTACTAGGAACCAATAAGTATGAGG
>WODD01000042.1:30478-49569 GCA_019775935.1 Neoascochyta sp. HWLR27 | reverse complement strand
GGTGGCACCGTAGAATTACAGAGAGAGCATAGCAATCAAGACAACAGAATCCAGATGACTATCACCCGTACTAGTACGTGATCCAACCAACAGAGGCTAAACATAGGGCGGGCAGCACGGGCCTCGAAAAAAATACCCTAGCTGCCGACATCCGCTCTGGTCAATGTTCAAAATTATGCGGTCGAGGGCTCTCTGCCGTCCAGGAAATGTTAAAATTCGACTGGCATGTGTGAATTGAGAATACATCCTTGGAATCGATTGGCCGAGGTCGAGTGCATCCGATTTTATTCATCCACAATCCACGTGAGAACCAAGCTAACCCCAGCTCACCGGCATTGCTCCGAGGTCCAATGATATCTGGGGGGCCCGATCCGGCCTCGTTTGAGAAAAGATATCCGGTCAATGCGGCAATGCCGGTCCACTTGGACGAAGCCTAGATATATATCATGTCGAGATCTGCGCAGCCACGAGTCCAATATATACGGCGTTTGGAGCTCAAATTGGAGGGATCCAGATTTCTTTGTTTTGTCTATCTGACTTTATAACAAGTTCGGTGCAGAGTTTGACTGAATTGAGATCTACTGCTCCCTTTCTACATACAGACTACCTGCGGATACGAGAATAAGGGGTGTTTAGCGCCACACCAGAGCCCGCACTAGGACCGACACGCGAGAGAAAATCCTGTGTGGTTTATATGGACTACTTTGACCTCTAGATCACGAAATAAACCTAACCCAAAATATGTACCGACCACGATCAAACAATGAGTGGGCCTTTTTAGGCACCATGACGGCTCAAGCTGTCTGCACTGTAGCTTTAGATCTGTATGGAACCTTCGTTTATACCCATACACCTTCAAGTGGCTGACAGGTGCGTAGTATTCTATTGTTAAAGTACTTCAGCTGGATAAATCCCGTGGTATACGAGGTTCCACGGTCGTATGTCATGCCACTCCAAAGTGGGGTGTTTATCCTGGGCAACATTGTTCAGGGTACACTTGCATTCGATGCTCTTCGAGGAAGGAACTCGCTCCAACTGATGGGGATTTGCATTTTCAACTCGTGCATCTTCGTATTCTCTGTCATGCGTTACTTCCAAACAAAAACGAACGCTGCCTTGTTGAGCGTAGGCTACAATGGCTCGAACATACCCTTCGTCAAAGCCGATGTCGATTTTGAAAAAGTAATAGCTCCAACACTCCTGCCTTCAACAATCATTGTCGGGGTGTGCGCGCTCGTCTCATACTTTTTGACAATCAGACTCAGCAGCGAGTTTGCGTGGGCCATCTATCGCCAGGTCAGCGGGGACATTAAAGCTCGTCGCCGCTATCTGGCCTATCAGGTATGTAACTAGCGTTGAAGTTGAGATGCTGTGACTTACCCCCGCAGGTCCTCTTAGTTCTACTCAAGTTGGAAGTTTATTTCTTTGTTGCGTTCATCTTGGTTTACGCCTTCATCGACGTCCACTACGCCATTCCAGAATTCCCAATCACGATCGCCCTGATACCCATCCTTCTTATTCTTTTGAGTTTGACAATACTCTCAATCAAACACGAGAACATGCTGGGGGCGATCATAGCAATGGTAAGCCGCACCCTGTGCCCATTCGATCTGCTCGAAGCCACACCTGATTGACCGATGGGACAGTTCCTGCGATTGTGCGAGATTGCATACATCATCAGCCGATTTATCATTCTCAACGGAGATAGCCTTTTGGCGAAGACGTTGCTCATAGACGAAATGCAACTCTTCTTGGGTGTTGCTTTGGCGCTTGCTGTCCCAGCGTGCATCAACGCAATCATCTGCATCAACAACTTTGGTCACGGGTTGAAGCCGATTCTCATGGATTCGAGCTGGAAACGAAGCGGACAAAGCTTTGTGCCGATGCATGCGCAAAGCCAATTTGCGGAGCGTCTTGAGCTGGACTGAAGGGACAGCGTATAGACGGAGCCATGCTGGAGCCATGGATGAAATTACATTGTTCTTAATCTCCAGCGCATTCGACGAACACTTACTATAATAACAATAGAACCACGACATTTCGATGAACCTAGAATCTCAAGCATGTAATTCTATACATTATACCGTCACATAAGAGCGATGTAGTTGAACCACTTCCCAGAAGAATACCTACACGGTTCGAGTATACTAGCGCACTAAAAACACTTCTATAACAAACAAAACTCAAACCTTGCCTACGAAGAACCGCCTCGACGACCTCCACCTTCCAGCTCCCGCAAGGTATGCAGATGATACGAAGGGACACGACACTGCCTTGTCGACAGCTCCGCCGCAACCTCTGCACCCGGCAACTCAGAAACCGACGTGCTGTCGATCTCATTCGCATAGCTGTACGAAGCTGCAAAGTTGCCCTCGGGCGACGACGCGGCTTCAAACTCACTGGCAGACGGTGTGTCCCAGGACGTCTGAGCAACGGGCCCGCGCCGCATCGCCAGTCGCGCGAATATGTCCTGGTTCGCAGCGTGCCGTGCGCGGGTCCTAGTCGGCGCTGGCTGTCCCGCGCTGGCCTCGGATAAGGGACGGTTCGCGCTGGGACTGCGGCGCGTGGGATTGAGCGGAGCAGGCACCCAAGTCGAGTCTTTGGCGCCATTGTACGTGTCGCGGAAGTCAAACCCAGACGTCTCACCTAGCGGCGTGCTGACCGTCGAGTCCAGACCGTGGCGCTCAGAGTAGACCGAGGGCCGGGCATCTCGCCATACTTTCTTGGGCATGTCGAGTTCACCGTTCGGTCCGTTGCGGATCTGCCTCGAGCTTGTGCGGCTCTTTCGCGATGAGGTGGGGGAGCGGGGGTGGCTGCGTCGGTCTTCGAGGTCGAGGTCTTGCAGGAACTGGAAGAGGGATTCGCGGTCGAAGTCGATGTGGTCTGAATTTCGACAATCTTCTGACCTGCTGGCGTGCCGCTCTGGTCGTCGGAAAGATATGCTGTCTGATCGCCGGGAAGATGTGCTGTCTGATCGCCGGGAAGATGTGCTGTCTGATCGTCGGGAAGATGTGCTGTCTGGTCGTTTAGAAATAGTGTTCTCTGGCCGCTTTTCAACGAGAAGGCTCCTGAATGTAGCACGCCATTCTTCTCTGCAACACAGGTCCTTGTCGGGGTTGCGCTGGAAGAATTCGGCGGTCAGTGTTCGGATCTCGAAGTTGTAGACTCTGCGGTATTTGTCGTGCTTGGGGTCTAAGCATCTGCAGATTACGTGCTTGTATTTGGAAACGTAGTGGAAGCTCTGGACGTCTACTACGTTGCTGCGGTCGTCTGAGTAGAATCCTGGGCCTTGGCTGCTGTAACGCGATGACCTGGGGCGGCATTTCTGGTCATGTTGCTCTGAGGCATGTTGGGAAGCATATTCGGGGGCGTATTGAGGAGCGTATTGAGGAGCGTATTTTAAGGGGTGTTCAGAAGTAGGACTTTGGTTTAGGAACGAGGCGCCGCGAACCACGCTGAACTTATCAGTCGTTGTGTGGTGCACGAAGATGACGTCTTCTTCGGAGATTTGGGGAATCATATTTTGTCAATGGTATGATGTGGCAGAGTTTGATTTAGAGGCGAATGTGATTGCTGGCAGTCGTGTACATGGTTATCGCCAGTCATATATCGATGCGAGCTCTGTCTGATGATAGTTATACAATGGTCTGTTAGTTACTATACAGTACAACCAGCCTCTTTGAGGCGTATCTTGACGATAGGACTGTGGACAAAGGAACATTGTGCCCGCAACGTATTGTGCAGGCCATGAAAGATGCGTAGAAAAGTGAAACTGGTACTGTGAAGATACAACGACCCCTTTCGTCGCCTAAAAGATTAGGCGTCATGGGTGTTGATGGGGATCTTGACAATGCAAGCAGGACGTCGACTGGCGTCGCGGGGCGCGCGCGCATGGTTAAGATGCTGGTGCTGGATGAGACGGGGCAGCTGGATGCGATTGTATGATCCATAGACGTTTGCTACGAGCGAAACGTATAGGGTAAGAAGAAGTAGTCAATGAAGAAGAATGCGAAAGTAGCCAATCAAGAAGAATAAAGAGGTAGTCAATCATGAAGCTAGATGATCCAATCCACAACGCAGCTTCAATTCCCTTGACACTCACAGTCAGCAGTAAAAACAGTCAGACCAAGGCAACATCTGGCACGAGCAACAAAGAATGGAAGTGTACACCACTGTGCATGGTTGTCAGGACTTGTTCGTGATTAGGATACATGGCTGTATCACATGCTCCCATTCAGCCCCAGATGGCATGTCAGTCCCTCATGCCTGCTTCTCCTTCTCCCCCTCCCCCCCAGCCTTGTCCTCCCCAGACGGCCCCCTCCTCAAGAACCAATACTGCCCCATGCGCTGGAAGCCCATCTTCTCGTACAAGCCCATGGCATTGGGCCTGCTCTCCAACCACATGGGCGTGGGCGGCGTCTGTGCATCAGCCTGGTTGATGGCCCACTCTAACAGGGCTCTCGCAGCGCCAACACCGCGGAACTCGGGCCATGTAAACAGGGGCGCGAGATACCAGTGCGGTTCTCCATTGAAGGCCTCGTCCCTCCGCGCATCATCCGCCTTGAAGCGCTCGCTCCAGTTCGCATCGTCGACGTGCGACCACAGGGCCTCGACGTCGGCTGCTGACCAGCCCATCTTGGCGTCCCAGCCAAGGGCGGCGACGGCGTCGCGGCGGAAGTGGTTGTAGATGGGGGTGCCGGGGGCGACCCAGCAGGCGATGCCAGCCATGTCGCCGGCGGGGGTGACTGCTTTGATCCAGTTCAGGCCAGGGTGGGAGAGGGAGGGGAGGAGGCGCTGGGCCATGGCGTGGGTGCGGGCGGCGGGGTCGGTGGGGTGGCGAGTCGGGGGCTCTTTGGGGGCCCACCAGTCGGGGGGGAAGCAGGTGTAGAAGCCCTCTGCGATTTTGGGGGCGTCTTCGGGGGTGCAGGGGAGGATGGAGAGGGTGTGGGCGGGCATAGTGGTGGGGTGTGGGTTGGTGATGGTGTTGGGTTGGTGTTGGGTTGGTGTTGGTGTTGGTGTTGAGTAGGCTGGAGGTTAGTGCTGAGTATGCTGGAGGTTGAGTGAATGAGTCTCTTTATGGGACAGCCTTGTACCGTGGTCTTGGTCCAGGCATGAATTCAAGCGGCGGGCCTCGTCTCCCCGAGCGGCAGACGGCCGGGCAACGGCCATGTTGGCCCATCAACGTCTGGCTACCCCGCGGCGGCTATGCTGGACAGAGCAGGTCGGCGACAACTACTGCTGACGTGCATGGCTCTGGGGCCCTTTTCGTAGGTTGCTTTGCTGTGACTCACTCGATCGTCGGGCCACTCGGGCAGAGGGCTGGGCTACAAGAAGCTACGAGATTAGGCGGCGTTGCATGGCAAAGGATGCACGCTCGGCGGCTGGGCGGGGGCGTGTCGAGGCGTGTCGGGGCGTGTTGAAGCGTGTTGAGGCGTGTTGAGAGCGGGTCGAGGGCGAGTGTAGTGGGTTGGTCGTGAATGGACTATAATCAGATGCGACGTCATGGCTGTCTAGATGGGAAGGTACCTCCCCCACAGCTAGCTTCTACCCCGAGACTCTGACAAGCTTCTGTCCGTGACTTTGACAACCTTCACCTCGTGACTTTGACATTACTCTTTGCTGTCAGAACTTCCGCACCAACAGAAGAGACGGAATATAAAAAAACTGCCATGGCACCAATCAAGCTCGGCGTGCTAGACGACTACGCTGCCCTCTCGGCGCCCTACCTCTCGCACCTCCCACCGGCCTCGATTCACATAACCACCTTCACGACGCCCCTGCCAGCATACTCTGCGCCGACAACGACAGATGCACAGCGGGCGGAGCTTGTAGAGACGCTGGTGCCGTTTGAGGTGCTGTCGACAATGCGAGAACGCACAGCATTCCCGGCAGAGCTGATCAAGCAGCTGCCCAACCTGCGCATTGTGCTGGCGACGGGGGGCAATTTCACGAGCTGGGACCTCGATGTGATGAAGGCACGGGGGATCAGGGTCTACGCAGCGCCGGGCAAAGGGCGCACCGATGGCCGTGGGAGAGTCAGGGCCACGGCCAAGGCCACGCAGGTCAAGGGCGGCAGCCACCCGACGACGCAGCACGTGTGGGCGCTCATCCTGGGGCTGGTGCGCAACGTTGCGGGCGACGATGCGGGCGTCAAGAGCGGCGGGTGGCAGAGCGGGCTGGCGGTTGGGCTCACGGGCAAGACGCTCGGGGTGGTGGGGCTGGGCAGGCTGGGGATGCAGGTTGCGCGGATTGCGGTGCTGGCGTTTGGGATGCGCGTCGTGTGCTGGAGCAGCGGGTTGACACAGGAGAGGGCGGACGGCATGGCACGCGAGGCGGGGCTGGCTGTGGAGGGGGAGGGGGAGAAGACATTCAGGGCTGTAGGCAAGGAGGAGCTATTTAGGACGGCAGATGTCGTGTCGGTGCACTATGTGCTCAGCGAGCGGTCGCGGGGGGTGGTCGGGGCAGCTGAGCTGGGCTTGATGAAGGGCAGCGCCTTCTTTGTCAACACGTCGCGGGGCCCGCTGGTCGACGAGGGAGCACTGCTGGAGACGCTGCGACAGGGCAAGATTGCGGGGGCAGCGCTGGACGTGTTTGACGTGGAGCCGCTGCCGGCCGACAGCCCGTGGCGGAGCGAGGAATGGGGGAAGGGGGGTAGCAGCAGGGTGCTGGTGACGCCGCACATGGGCTACGTCGAGGACGAGGTGCTGGGGACGTGGTATGACGAGACTAGCGAGAACCTGGAGCGGCTGGTGGACGGGCGGGAGCTGCTGCACGGGGTGGTGTAGGAGGATAGATAGGAGGATATGAGGATAGGAGGATAGGAGTCGTGGTGTTGTGGCTAGCGCCAATTTCGCGTAGCCAGAGTAGCCGCTGATCGCATCTGATCTCTGATGTGAGTGCATCTGATGCCTTTCCCTACTCCTCGTCGGTGACTGTGTCTATTCCTATTCCTATTCCTATTCCTATCCTCTCTCCCGCCCTCCCCGGCATGTCATGGGATTCCGCCCCTCGGCCAAGATGGTGCGCTTGACGCCGCTGCGCCTGCTGAGCGCCGCCCTCGTCGTCGCCCTCGTCTACCTCGTCTCCATGGCCGCCCCCGCCGCCTACTCGCACTCGCACCGCGGCTACGACGTCCTGCCCGACTCACCCGCTCAAACCCCCATCGTCTTTGGCCACGACTGCTCCCCCTTCGCCTCGGGCGCCCTGCGCGACGTCACCTTTGTCCTGCGCGTGTCGGCTGCCGATGCCCCCCACCAGCTGCCCGCCCACCTCGACCGCCTCGCCCGCTGCCACCGCGACCTGCTCGTCTTCTCGCCCCGTGCGCACACAAACACCCACACAAACACCCGCGACACCCCCCTCGTCGACCCCCTCGCCCACCTCCGCCCCGAGTACCGCTGGGACAACCCCGACTTCGACGTCTACGATCGCCTGCGCGCTGACAATGCCTCGGACCACGCCTCCCCCGACGCCCGCCGCCTGGACAAGTACACGCTCCTGCCCATGATGGAGTGGACCGCCTACCTGCGCCCCGACGCCCGCTGGTTCGTCTTCGTCGACCCCCACACGTACCTCAACTACGACAACCTCTTCCGCTTCCTCACCCACTTCAACCCCAACACGGCCCACTACCTCGGCGCCCCCGTCGCCCCCGTGCCCCGCTCCAAAAAAACACCCACCTACGCCCACCCCGGCAGCGGCTTCGTCCTCTCCCGCGCCGCCCTCAACAAGCTCATGGCCCGCGGCCGCATGTTTGCCGAGAACCACCACTTCCCCGGCACCCACTTCTTCGGCGAAGACGTCAAGCACGCCCCCTGCGGCGAGCTGCTCCTGGCCCAGGTCCTCAAGAAGAGCGGCGTCCCCATGCGCGGCTACTGGCCCATGTTCAACCACGCAAACCCTGCCACCCTCCGCTTCGGCCCTGACCAGTGGTGCGACGCCGTCCTGACCCTGCACCCCTTGGCCCCGCTCGACTTCTCCGCCCTCGCCCGCTGCGACGCCGCCCGCACACACCCGGAGCGGCCCCTCATGTTCGAGCACCTCTTCGCCCTCGTCGAGCCGCGCCTGCAGCCCCGCGCAGACGACTGGACGAACCTCTCCGACGATGTCATCTACAAGCCCGGCACCGCCCAGGCAAAGTCGTTTGACGCCTGCCAAAAGGCCTGCCAAAAGGATACGAGCTGTCTGCAATACGAGCTCGCCGGCGGCGCCTGCGCCCTGTCGCATTCGGTGCGTCTGGGTGCCCAGCGCCTTGCTGCCGACGACGAGCACCCCTCGACCGCCGGCTGGCTGCTGGACCGCATCGACCAATTCAAAGGTGCCAACTCGCCGTGCCTCGGCGCGCGCTTCGTGCACCCCAGCCCGTGAGCACCCCCCGGTGTAGCAATAGGGAGCACTAATCGCAACAAGAAGGATGGAATACCCAACGGCAACAGCAGCGCCGCCATTCCAGGCCGACCAAATAGACCCAAATAGACCCAAATAATGGAACCACCCAGCCGGCCCAACCCCGGCTCAAGACGACGACGACGAGGGCAGACGTAATCAACGACGACTTAATCATCATTCCCACCACCATTTTGTTTCCTTTTGACTGCATTGCATTTACACGGCGTTCAATACCCACTGGCCTTTTGCGTTTGCCACATTGTCGCGCGCGCCGACGTATCGGGTTGGGTTGCCTTGGGCTGGGCTGGGCTGGGCTGGGCTGGGCTGGGTCCAATGAGTGAAGCGCAGCAGGGGAGGAGACGGGAGGGGAGGAGAGGGAAAGGAAGGGAAAGGCGAGAAAAGAGAAGGGGAGAAAGGAGAAAGGGAGAGAAGTAGTAATGTGCATGACAAGGGGGAACAAATGAACATGGTAGAGAGAAGGAGAAGGGGGTAATACGTGTTGTACATATGAATCAACGAACCGAGAAAAGAGCTTCAGGAGAGAAGTGAGGAGAGAAGAGAATGGAAGAGAGAAGCGAGAACAGAAATGACACGAAAGCGACGAAACAAGACCCAGACCCAGACCCAAACCACCAAGCAGTGTACCTACGTCAACCACATATTCGAACAGATAAATAGATGACCAGGTACGTGACTAGTTGGATAAATAAATAAATAAATACATTTTTCCATCCTGCTCTCTCTCTCCACCCCCATGTCAAGACATGACAAGACGAACCTCATCTCTCGTCCCATATCATTCATTGCCAAATACATAAAGAACCCTCTCCCAAAAGAGCGTCCACTTTGCTCCTTCCTTCTTTCTTTCTCTTCCGTCTTTTCATCCTAGCTTCCTTCCTCCCTACCATTCAACCCAGCTACCTGCTTATTCCTGTCCGTCCAATACTACTAGACTCCAGAAATACTCGACTCCAGAACTACTAGACTCCATACCTACTAGACTCCAAAACTGCTTCCATAACTACCAGACTCCTCCCGTGCTCGTCGATCCCTCAACGCTTGCGCTTCTTCCCCTTGTCCTCATCCTCATCGTCCCCGCTCCCAGCCTCCTTGTCCTTCTTGGCCGCCTTCTTCTCCAGCACATCCCAGTCCTCGCCCTCGGAAAAGTCCTCCTCAGACCCCTCGTCGCTCATCTCGTCCGACGCGTTCTCGTCAAAGTCCGACTCGTCCGACGACTCGTCCGAGATCGCCAGCTCAGACTCGGACACCTCAAACGCAGACTCCTCCTCCTCCTCCTCGCCGTCCTCGTCGTCCGACTCGGTCGACAAGAACGACCACCCTCCGTCGGCGAAGAACTGGTGCGGGTCAGACGTCACCGTCTTCATAATCGTCGCCCAGTTGAGGTTGAGCGGGCCCTCGGTAAACGGAATGTCGACAGAGTCCAGCCAGTCCTTGACCGGGTCCAGCGACTCGACCGGAATCGTGTTGATGTGCACCGGTGGCCGATTGTAGTCCTTGAACACAACCACCATGTCGAAGTTGCGCAGCCCGAATTGCACGCGCTCCAGGTGCACAATCTCAATCTCAGACAGCGTCAGACACGTAAACGGCGGCTCCGTGAGCTGCACCAGGCAGTCCGTCGTCGGCTGCACAAGCACAGACGACCGCGACGGCACGCCGTTGAACCCAAGCTCGCGGTACGGAATGTCGACGCTGACGTTCTCGTTCCGCGCCGCGTCGGCAATCTTCTCGGCGAAGCTCTTGAACTCCTTGTCCAGCGCCGCACGCCGCCTGCGCTCCTCCTGCTCCTGCTCAAACTCCTCCTCGTCGCCAAACTTGTGACGGCGCTTGCGGTTGCCAGTGTCGTCAAACTGCATCTCCGTGGCCTCGCGCACAAACTGCACGTCCTTGGTCTTCTTCTTGCCCAGCATAATCGGGTTCTTGAGGTGCACGTGGATAATGACGATGAGCTCGTGCTGCGATGGCTGGAAAAAGAGGTGCTTCATGTTGCTGAACAGCACGTCGATGCGCGCGCCGCCGCCGCCGTGGATGTACCGCAGACCGTTCTGATGGATCTCGACGCTTCCGGGGATACGCTTGCCGTCGAGCGCCGGTCGGATGAAGATGAGGTCGAGCATGAAGGGCTTGCGTGTCTTGAGCGGCACGAGCTTGTCCTGCTCCACAACGTCCTCCATCTGCTTCTTCTCCTGGTCCCTCCGCACAACCTCCTTCTTCAGCTCTGTAATGTCCTTTGTGATCTGGTCGATGCGGTCAATGTCCTGCGAGCGGAACGTCAGACTACGGATGAAGTGGGCGTTGGGATCCTCAAATGGCTGGTCGTCCTTGCGGCCGACACCCTGGCCCGGGGAGAGAAAGTTGATGCGGAGCGATGTGACGTTGGCTTCGGGCGTGTGCGATGCGTTCTTGATGGTGTGGATGTGGAAAGGCACGGGACGGCCCATGATGGGGAGGATCACGGTCTGGCTCTTCTTGTCGACGACAATCTCGAGGTTGGCCACCGACGACGGTAGCTGGTTGTCGCGCTTGTACGACTCGAATCGCTTGAACTTCTTCTCCTCGGTCCCGTTGAGCGACTTTGCGCCCTCGCTGTACATCTCCAGACCCTCACGCTGCTTCTTGGCGTGAATCTCACGCTGATGCTGCCGCCGCTGCTCCTCCTTCTCTGCGTCCTGGTTTGTGGTGCGTTCGTGGCGGGTACGCGTCTTGGTGATGTTGGTCTGGGCAATGGCGGGCGCACGCTCCTTCTTGACCTTGGGCTTGGCCTCCTCCTCGTCCTCGTCGTCGAAGAAGAAAGAGACGGCGTCCAGATCGGATGTTGTGTCCTTTGTGAAGACAGAGGCATCGCCCTGGCCAACACGGATCGTGTCGACCAAGACGAGCGAGTACGTCTTGCTCTTCTTGTCCTGTGGCTTGCTGTTCTCAAGGTCCTGCAGGCTGGTCTGGACAATCAGTGTCATGCCATCCTTGAGAACACGCACGTTCTTGCCGCTCAGCAGCAGTGTGTTGTCCTTGTTCTCGGTACCGATTCCGTAGCCGACGTTCTTGGGGAAGTGCTTCTCCCATTCGGGCTTCTTGGACTTGAGGTGGGCAAGGGCCTTGTTGTAGACGTCCTTTGCGACGACGCCGTCTCGGATGGACTTGATGACGAGGTCGTGAATGGCGAGCAGCAGCTTGTAGGCCGTCTCCTGCTCCTTGTTGGGGCCGACCATGTAGGTGCGGCCGACCATTGCGCCGTAGGTCTGGTAGCGCAGGCCGAGGACGGAGACGATGACGCCGGCGTGCAGGTTGTTCTCGTCGGGCTCGGCGGCGAACTTGAGGTCGTAGGATCCGCCGCTCTGGATGGTGGGCTGTAGGGACCAGTCGAGCTGCAGCGAGTCGAATGTCTTTGAGACCTTTTGCTTTTCGAAGAATTTTGCGTCTTCGATCTTGTTGGCGACCTTGTCGGCGAGGGCGCGGTGAGACGTCTTCTTCTCCGAGTCGAGAATGTCAGACATTTCCTCGACAAAGTAGTTTGTCATGAGGGCGCTGGAGGCGCGCGAGGCATCGCGGATGGTGCGCTGCGGCGGATTAGCCGAATACATAACAGAGCAGGCCGCAGGGCAAACAACGCACCAGCTCGTGCTCGTCCTTGACGGACAGGGCGGCGTTGGAGAGGATGGGGGCCAGGTCGACCTGGTCCTCCTCCTTGATGGCAGCCTCGGCGAAGGCAGCCTTCCACTCGTCTGCGAAGCCGCCGACAGCCGAGTCCTTTTTCAGGACGGCAATCTTCTTGTCGGCCTGCTTGAGCGTGTCGATGCATGTCTGGAACTGCTTTTTGTTCTCGTCGGCGTCCTTGCCGCGGACGAGGATCTCAACGGGGACCTTGCCGCCCTTGAGGGGCTCGAGGTAGGTGGCTGCAGGGCGGGTTAGGGCATGGTGGAGGTGGCGGCGTGGTGCGTACCCTTCTTCTTGGTGGTGACAATCTGGAGCAGGTCGGGCGTCAGGACAAACAGGGTGGCGGGGAACTCGTAACCCAGCAGCCACAGCTGGAAGGCAGCGGGCTTGAGGTAGATGCCAGGCTCACTCTGCTTGCCGACGACGAGGGCGAGAGCGCCGGCGCCCATGAAGAGCTGGTCGCCAGCGCGCTTGTCGGCCTTCCATTTTGCGACAAAGTTGCCGAGGCGCTCGTGGAAGAGGTGCTTGTCGATGACAATCTCATCAGCCATAGCGGCGGCAGTGAGAGGGGGGAAGGGAAGAGAGAAGAGGAGGTGGTGGTGGTGGAGGAGTGACGACAGAGAGCCACTACAATCGCCGTCGCGAGCTCAGCCAGGCAAACGCGTCGCGGTTGGAGATGGGCCTTGGCCTTGGCGGTCGGGGGAGCGGCGGGAGGGCTTGAGCGCGTATCCTCTCAGAGTACGGGAATGGATGGGCTGGGTATGGTGACAGCTGCGACTCGACGTGGGCCGGGAGAGTTTTATTTTTATTATTATCCCGTCATCACCTTCACCTTTACCTGCTCGATTCCCTGTTGATTACTTCACCTCCGCAGCCAAAGCGTCGAGCTATCACGTGACCGAGCGACCCCAGCAATTACTGCCTACCTTCACTCAGCTGCCCGCCGACGCGCTGTGACCGTCCCACGTGCACCCTCGCCCTCTCATATTCTCCACCCTCCCCGCCCACACTCCCTTGCCGTCGCCATCCCACCTCATCCGCCTCATCCACCTCATCCGCCTCATCCACCTCATCCACCTCGCCCTCCGCAGATGCCTAGCATGCCATGACCGCCAGCGCCAGTGCCAGTGCGCCGCCGTCCACACCTCTCTCCCCCAATAATAAGCCAAACTCGACCCCCTCCCCCGATGACGCCCAGTCACCCAACAAGGCTCCCGCCACGGGCGTCCAGGCTGCCGGCATGCGCGCCGTCGCCGCTCGCATGGTAGCCTTCTACTTCCGCGCCCCCGTCAAGGCTTTTTTCCGCGGCCGCATCGACTACATGGGCTATGCCCGCTCCCTCAACCCCCACATGGTCGCCAGCACGGGCTGGTCCTGGCGCACGACAACCCCCGCCGTCCTGGCCTATGCCGTCCGCACAGAGGGCTGGGCCTTCATCCCCAAGCAGGTCCTGCCCCCGCTCATGGCCAACACGGCCATCGGCGCCGTCCTCTACACGGCATACCTGCATACCCTCTCTTCGCTCCACGGCCCCTCGTCGCTCCAGACCAAGCGCGTCTACCCCCCACCATCGCCCTCGACAACCTTCACCGCCGGCCTCGTCGCCGGCACCTTCCAGTCGCTCGTCGCCGCCCCCTTCGATGCCCTGCAGGTCCGCTTCCGCACCGCCGACATCCTCGACGGCAAGCACAAGACCATGTGGCACTATGCCGGCCACAAGCTGCGCGAGATTGGTCTGCAGGGCATCTTCGCCGGCTGGAGCCTGAGCCTGTGCAAGGATGCCCTCGGCGCCGCCTTCTTCTTCTCGGCCTTTGAGACCGTCAAGAGCCAGGGCTACTATGCCTTTGTCACTTGGCACTACGGCAGCCG
This sequence comes from Neoascochyta sp. HWLR27, assembly GCA_019775935.1. Taxonomy (NCBI): domain Eukaryota; kingdom Fungi; phylum Ascomycota; class Dothideomycetes; order Pleosporales; family Didymellaceae; genus Neoascochyta; species Neoascochyta sp. HWLR27. The sequence continues at coordinate 35,637 of WODD01000042.1, read as the reverse complement.
CACACGCGACTCGCTCCTCGGGACGGCCCCAATGTCCGTCTCCCACGTCGATTCCTCCCCTGACAACGACACCGACGTCGACGCCCGCCCCGTCATAACCCCGCACTTCGCCCTGGAGCCTACCTTCCTCCTCCTCGCCGGAATCTCCGCCTCGGTCGCCTCGCAGCTCATCCAGCACCCCCTCACTGAGCTGCAAGACGTGCACTATCGGCGTCTCGAAGCCCTCGACTTTGCCGCCCACGAGCAAAACAGCCCTTCGCACATTATGCGCCGGTACTACCACGCCTACGCAGAGACATTTGCGCAGTGCAAGAAGCTCGCACGACGCGCAGGCGGGTGGCGCAAGTACCTCTACCGCGATTTCTTCATGGGCACGGTGCGCCAGGTGCCGAGCACGAGTGCTGGCCTGATAGTGTTTGAGCTCGTGCGGCGCAAGTATTCGTTTGAGAACGAAGACGTGACGATTGAGCGTGAGGATGCGCGCTTCTTGTTTACGTAATCAAGGGGGATGGACAACATAGGTAGTTGTGCTGATATAGCATAGGACATGATAGAGATACCCTTAGATTTCTGTTATTTGGATCCAGCAGAGTAGAAAGCAGTTACACCGTCATTCGTAGTATATAGTAAACTAAATCAACATAGACTCTTCCTCGTTCTCGGCTCCGTTCACCACGTCACTACACACCGTACTAGCTATGACAATATGTAATCTAGGTCCGCGCCCGCGTTCTCGTCATCGTGTCTGTGTGCGTCATCGTGCTGGTCAAGGTGAGGAGAACTGTCGTCGTCAGCTCCTCGGAGGAAGAGGGAGAAGGCACTGCCATGACTGGCACCACAGGCGCCGACGAGGGCTTAACCTCAACCACCACCGACGACGACGGCACGACCGACGTGGGCCTCAACTCGAGGTGTTTGGTGATGAAGCGCGTACTCGTGCTTCTCCGCGTCTCAGTTGGCGTCAGCATGAGCGGCGTCGACACCTCCCTCTGCAAAACACTGACACTAGTGCTCTCAATCTCGACCTCGGTCTCGAGCAGCAGCGTCGTACTCAAGTCGACCGTCACAATCGTATCCGTGACATACGACTGCGTTGTCTGCACCACCAACGTCCCAGGCCCCTTGAGCGTCGTCAGCAACTCGACCGCCTGCGACGTCGTCAGCGTCGACGTAACCACGACAACCTCCCACACCTCGCGGTACCGCTGGCACGTCCTGCGGTCCTGCGTCGGTGCATCCAGCGTGCAGATCTTGACGTCGACAGACGACGGCACGCCGCCGGCCGTCAGCGCCTGCCACGGCGCAAGCCAGTACGTGACGAGGCGCTGCAGCGTCGGGGCCGCCGTGATGGTTACAGGGCTTGCGGAGCCACTGGCGCCGCTCACATCGCCTACGGAAGTCCACACCGTCGACGGTGCAGGCGTTACCATTGTGAAGCCGTTCTCGGAGCTGAAGCTGACTTCCTGCTCGCACTCGGTGACGGTGACTCGGCTGGCCAGGCCCGTGAGCGTTGTCGCGCACACGGTCGTCGGCGCCGCACTGTAGATGGTGCTGCAGCTGCCGGTACCCTCGACGATCTGCGTCCCGTTTGCGCTGCCGTTGTAGAATGGCGCCCCAGGGTACATGGAGTAGTACACGGCGGGCCCAACGCACCATATGGCTTCCTCAAAGTAGGTGGTGACGACTTGGCTTTGCGCCGTGATTTCAATGGGAATGGCCGAGGGCGAGGGCGTGATGGTGGTGTAGGTTGACCCTGGGGTGACGGGGGGCGGTGGTGGGGGGAGCGTCGTCATCAAGGTCGTGGTAAGAATGGCTGTTTCTGTTGTCGTCGCTACTGTTGTCTCTGTTTCCGTTTCCGTTTCTGTTGCCATTTCTGTTGCCGTCGTGGTGACGAGGGCTGTGATGGTGATGTAGCTCACGCTCACTGCCTGCACTGTCTGCACTACCTGCACCGCCGCCACGGCTGTCTGAGTGGCATTGACGTCGACATTGAAGACTTCGTGGGGAAGCTGCTGGATCGCTGCTCGGGCGTGCGCGAGGCTTCCAAGCGCTGACAGCGCGCTGAGGGCAGAAAGAGACGCTCGCATTGTGAGCTATGAACGAATGAATGAATGAATGACTGACTGAAAGAGGGTGAGAGTTCCGAAAACTCAAAAGCAGCGAATGTACCCGCTTCGAGAAGCAGAACGGAGAGCAGTGGAGCGAGGGAGCAGAGCGATCTTTACTTCCCCGCCGTAGGGAGCCCTCGTGCAGCTCGTGTTGTCGTGCCGCCCTGGAATGGCCCTTTTACATGGCATGTTCGCACCCCTTGCTTCGTCCCGGAGGCGCCGTGCTCTCCCTGTACGGCAATCACATCTGCCAACCTAGTTTTTTAGGCTCTGTTTTAGGAGATGGCGCCACTTCTAGGCACTTTATACGTGTAGTTCCCGCTGTCGAGGGAGGGAGCAGGGGTCTAGTCGCTCGCCGGTTTGGGGCGGTACCACCATCGTATGGTTACACTGGCCAGCGGCTGAGCGATTTGTGTGCCTGTTGGATGATATTGATGTGGATGGGCGATTACTGGAATAATTGTGGTGAGCCGGATTAGCGGATCGTTGCTTTATGCTTTAGCACTGCATATAGTTAATGAGTCTTGTGATTATGAAAATTGGCTCCGCGGGTATCCTATCATCTCAACCATGACCATTGGATAGACAGCAGACTTCACATCAGCTTAAGAGTAACCTTTCATTGGGGAAACGCGAGCAGAATGGATAATCACGATCACTCCTGTAACCTCGTAGTTGATAGGCAAAACAGATGACCATCATGTTGCGACACGATTATATTAGACTGTAAAACTTGCGGCTAGTGACAATGATTGGGGCAGGTATCATTTAAAGAAGAGGCTTCATCACACTCACGTAAGATACCAGTAACTAACTTATCAAGAAAATGTATCATGTATTTCTCTATGTACACGCGACAGCAAGAGCCTTCGCCGTCAATGCAATCCACATTCCACTCGACTTTGCACAGCCTAGCACTTGAAGACAGAGGGTCCAGGGCTTGTGTACGTCTTGGAGCCCGTGTACAAGTTGAACAGAATCCCAGGGTCTGTCGCCTTGTAGGCACCAGGGAATGAAACAGTTGCAGGTGTCTTGCTCGCGCTGGCACCGGTGATGTTGATCTGGGCACACTCCATGTAGAACTGAGCACCGCCCTGCGAGCTGGCCGAGTGGAGCGCAATCAGTTCACCGCGGAGGAGGTATTGTCCTGGCGCAATACAGGCCGGGATCGTGATGGTCTGCTTGCCTTGGTTGGCGATCAGACGGTCCACACCCCACTTGGTGCCGTCAAAGGCGTCTTCAGCGATCTGCGTGGATTAGTATACCGAAGGTGAGTTGATGGCAAGCGAAAGGAAAAGGCTTACCTTGAACCAACCATTCCCAATACCACTGTCAGTCTTTGCGTCCGAAACTTTCTTCAAGTACGCCATGACGGGGCCCTTGTGGCTAGAATCGATGACATCGTTGGGACCGGACTGCAGTGTATGGCGCCAGGTCAGAGTTGCCGTCGAGCCGGCCTGGACTGTGATGACTGTGTTTGTCTTTGCGGTTGGGTTTGGGCCGCCGTTGCAGACGATATCGTTGGAGGTCACGTCTTGGATGGGCTGGGCGTGTGTCAGTCGAGTGTGCGTTGCATGGTGATAGGAGAGGAGAACGCACGCCATCGTAGGTGGGAACTCGCACACCGTCACCGACTGCGCCGCCGTTCAGCGAGGTGAATATGGTGTGAGCAGTCGCGGACGATGCTGCTGTGGCAAGAACGAGAGGTGTGGAGAGCTTCATGTTGTTGGTTGGCTTTGGCGTAGTGAGCGAGTGAATGCGGCTCTAGCCATGCTTTATACACACCACAACCGCGGAGCATCAATCTGACAGACTCAACATCAGGGTCAATAGAGGCAATCTCCATGGTCAGGTCATTACCGCCATGTCTTGCGATCCACTTGTGTAGCGTAGACCGCTGTTCCTACCAACCACCGTCTGCGCCGCGTAGATTTGCCTTCTAGATCTTGCTGCACTTGATGATCTATGCTGTTTACATGACGGAGTGGCTCAACTTGCACTCACGTGTGGAAACCATGTTAGATTATAAGCAATCTAGAAGACATGCCGAAGCTCTCTTGTAGGTTAAGCGAGGGCTGCAGGACCAATGCGCAAGCGGGTGTATATTGCCACGCTAGGAACACCGGGATCGAGGTTCAGTATTAATTTGATTCGGACCTTTCACACTCTGGGCATGCATGTTCCTTGCCAGGAGGAAAATTGCCGCGAATAGGAAGAAGTGATCTTTCATCGACGAACGCAGTGGTCTCTCCTCAATCAGCACATGAAAACTCAAGCATAGCTTGAACTTGGCTAAGCATTCATTTATGACTGTATTATTCCATTACTGTTTTCTAGTTAGCAAAGACTATGTACATGAAAATCAACGTCGCGGCTACTCAAGTTAATGCAACACGGGACTCTCTTTACAGTAACAGACCATTAAACAGGCTTTTTGGTTGACCGGCAACCAGGGGAGCCGGGTTACGAGTGGTGGATCTGGTAGGCTTCGGGGCAGGGATTCTTCTCGGCAGCCAAGTGCTCGTGCCCACTTATGTTCCCACTTTATGACTACCCTCATGATCTGGTCCTCTTTTCGGACGAGCCAGCTCACGTTTGTGGGAATGGACGGGTTAGCTTTTCTCATGCGGTCGATTTCCCGCTTCATCTTAGCGTTTATTCGCTTTGCGCGGAAGGATTTTTGCAAATTGCTGAACATTGTCGTGGAGTAGCTTGGTTTATGGATTTCGTGGGACCAAAGGGAACAAAGAATTTATATGTTTGGCGAAGACAAGTCGTGCGGCGACAATGCGTAGAAACGAGGCGATGTAAAAGCACAATTTCTGTGTATTTCTGGTGAATATGTTCACATTGTCCGGACGGTTTTAGGGAGAAAAGAGCATGATCGAGAACCGGTCAGTAATGTCTACTCGTAGTCTCGTTTATATAGGTGTTCTTGCCATGGACGAGGAGAAGGAAATACAAACATGGTACGAGCTCAACATATGTAAGTACCGCTGCTGATGTTGTAGTTGCGATAATTCTAGCTGGGTCGCCTACTTTTTTCTGTGA
>WODD01000042.1:0-30410 GCA_019775935.1 Neoascochyta sp. HWLR27 | reverse complement strand
GTGGCACCGTAGAATTACAGAGAGAGCATAGCAATCAAGACAACAGAATCCAGATGACTATCACCCGTACTCGTACGTGATCCAACCAACAGTGACACTGTTTACCTGGGAATTCCTGGGACGCTGCGGTTACTTGGAACGAGGATATGAATTTATGATGAACCTCTACTTAGGTGCAGAACTTCTATTTAACACCTTCAGGAAGATTAGGCTAGAGCAGACCTTCTGCAAGCCTCTAATACTCGACCAGAACAATCTCTAAATTAAAACGGGCCAGAACGGCAGAAATAACAGCAAACATAATCAAATCGGCTGGGAACGTGATTAACCTGGCGGCGAACTCGAGTATCTCGACAACAGCCATTAGGACAATCCCGATGACTGTGGCGAGTGTGACTACCAGATTTAGAATTTGAATCAAGGTGGCAAAAGCTGCCGTCTTGAGGTGTTGCAGCGTCTCGATAGGGTTCATGGTTGCGAAGATGGACGTGAATTGAAGGGTCTTGAGGATTGAGGTATTGTGTAAATATCTGAGGCTGAGTGTTGTAGATGTCATGTCAAACAACAACATGGGCGCTGAACTTAGTTATAAATGTTATCGAGACGTTGTTTAGCCCTGTAGGACATTGTGGGCAGATTTGTTGCTTGACTTTGCGCTGGAAGAAAGCTGTCCATTGTCTACTGGACAGTTATTTATTCGTTGATTGACTGTTTGACTCCAGACGGCAGTGTCAAACACGACTGTTAAACAAAGGCGGGATCAGACTGTTGACATTGGCATGGCTTGATGTGACAAGCGTCATTGTACTTGGCGATGAACACGTGGAGACGGGTATCGAGCCGAGCTGCTGACAGCTGCATGTAAAACTAGGTACGTGTACATGCAGGGCAGAGGGCGTAGAAGATGACGCTGAGTAGGCAGGTGGGGCTCTGGGGGGTCAGCCATGTCATCACTGCCATCGCAGAGTACAACAACAAGCCATGGTGTGTTTCGGAGCCCTGCAGAGGGCCGGACCGACTCGTCGTAGCGGCAGAGAAACCGGGACGACGGCGTGTGGGCGCAAAGTGGGCGCGTGTGCTGGGTCGAGGTCGAGATCGAGTCGAGTCGAGTCGAGGTGGTGGGTGAGTTGGCAAAAGAAGCCCAGCCACCATCACCAGCCACCTCGCGCCGTCTGATTGGCTCCGTCTACGTCACTCATCTTCGCGACCACCAACCACCAGCGCGCTGCACGCCTGCGTCCTTGTCCTTGGTCGTTGCTGCAACTTTTCCAGCCGGTGGCATCCTGGCCACGCTTCTTAAAAAGCTGCGTCCGCCTGCATCTCCTCCGTCGCCTTGCTGCTCCACTCTCTTGCGTCGCTGCACGACACCCGCGCATACACATACCCAGCATCTTCCTCTTTCTCTTCTTCTTCCCCTCCCCCCCCTCCTCCTCCCCCTCCACGACAAGCTCGGATAGCGCCCCACCGCCATCATGTCCATCGCCGGCCTCTCCTTCATCTTCTGGCGCATCATGGAGATCATCACGCTGATCCCCACGCTGGGCATGCTTTCCTGGTTCGTGCACTGGTACGACGAGCGCAACCAGCTCACGCCGCGCTCCATCCTCGTGCTGTTCGTCGTGTCGGTGCTCGGAGCGGCCTGGGCGCTGGGTACCTTGTTCCTGTATGCGCGTGCACGGCACTCGGCCAACTTTGTTGCCTTTGTTGATTTGCTCTTTGTCGGTGCTTTCATCGGTGCTGTCTACGCGCTCCGTGGAATCACAAACGCCGACTGCTCCAACTGGTCCGCCAACGGCTCTTACAGCGCTGACCTTGGCCTCTTCACCATCTCTGGCAACCGCTATGGCTGGAACATCGATCGCCAGTGCGCCATGCTCAAGGCCTCCTTCGCCTTTGGCATCATGTGAGTTTGACCTGGCACAGATGTCCTCCACGCCCGACTAACAACGGCTAGGAACTGCATCTTCTTCTTCCTCACGTGCATTTTGGCACTGCTTGTCCACCGCCACCACCGCAGCGACCGCGTAGTCGTCAAGCGCGAAGTTCACCGCTCCCGACACCACCACTCGCGCAGCCCACGCACCTCTCACTCGCGTCACAGCCACCACCGACGTAGCTACGTCTAGTGGAGCGACTCGCTAACAGACGACTGCAGTCGGCGCTACGAGACACAGTCGCAGCGACTGCTCTTGGACGCTTTTCATGCTTATGAATTACTTGGGCCGAACTTTGAACGCAAACATATGCTTCCAATGCATAACAGTATACGGGCAGCGCGACATTTACGACACGACCAATGAGATACCACTTGTATATAGCTTAATGACCTGCCCACAGGGCTTCTTATCAAAATCTCTTGACCCTTTATTTTTGTAACACAATATGGCTTGCAGCAATTCGAACCACTGGTGAAGACAAGACGTATCTATATCTGGGGTCCGCGAGTCACATACATACGTACAGGTCGAAGAACCAAATGCTCCAACTCAGATGCACTCATCTCAGACCAGCCAGACGACGCTCCTGGACCTCGGAAAGGGCCCTGCTTCCGCTCAAAAATGCGACAAATCCAACCACACCGGCCGCGGGCAGCGTCTGGAACAGGTTCCAGCTTGTGTAGTAAAGGAAGAAGATACCCTCCATGGCGAGAATAGAGCCGTAGAAGAGTGCATGCGACACGGGCGCGGCACCAAGCGCCTTGCCAAGGTGGCTCGCGTTGGCACCCAGAGTTGCCCATACGCCCAGAAGCACGGGAAGCGCTCCAGCTACCGCTGCGGCGAAGACAATCGTAATGGCCTTGGGAGGCGATTTGGGGTCGTCGCGGAACATGTGGTGGATCTCGGATTCGGCAGCGTAGCGCAGAGGTGCCTCGGGGACAGCAAGAGGGACGTTCGCATCGTGGGTCACGGCGAGGTCAAAGACCTTGTTCTTGTAGGGTGCAGAGGAACCAAATGATCCAATGACAATTGAGGCGGAGATGGGCTTCGTAGATGTGAGGAATTGGTGGGGCAAGTCCTTCTGGGCCTACGTTTGTCAGTCCGGCTTCGTTGATTGCAATCCAGACACGATGCGTACCAGGTCGACCTTGGCTTTTCCACTCTCCTTTACGTTGAGAATGAAGGACTCTTCCAGGCCAGTGGTTGGGTCGGTCAAGGTTAGGAACACTTGATGCGGTCGCTTCGCGCTCTTGCCGTTGACGGTCGTGAGAAGCAGCTTCAGGGTATCGGTGGGGCCCAATGACACTGATTTGGACAGAGCGGAGGTGGGATTCAGCCTGGGGATACTTAGTACATAAGTTTGTAGAGCACGATAAACAGGTCAAGCTCACTGCTCCTTGGCCGCTCCGCCTACGCCGGACCCTTTGCTGGAGATGGAAATGGTGGCATCCTCAAAGCTCCAGGAGGAGGCGGCAGCTACAATTGAGGCGCTCGAAAGCAACAAGGAAGAAACGAGACCTGAGATCCTCATGATTGACGGCTGGAATGAGTAACGCGGAGCTCAAGAGCGGTGCCCGCCAGAGACGTAAGCTGTCCTCTGCCAAGGTGCGCACAGACAATTTGTGCGGAGCATTGCCGGCCCGCCAACGCAACGAACGCTCACCCGAGTGCACTTGGACTTGGGGCTAAATATGCCGGACAAAAGATGCGAGACAAGATTGTACGTTCGTTCATTCATGTACAAAAGTAAGGTAGCGTAGTAGTGCACACATACCCGCTCGGGGTATACGCAACACCCGGCCGGGATTACCTGACTTCCTCCCTCTTGACCCTGAAAAAGGCCAACTTTGCGAACCTACTGAAGGTGAAATGACGACCTGCGGGGTGCTCCATGATCCTTTCTAATAATTTGACAATAGCCAGCCTGACGTCTTGACGGGGATGGAAGAGACCCAAGCTGAGATAAAACAGCCCTGCGTTGCTCTCTGGGATGACGCACAGCAATTGCAAGATGGTCTCGTATTGCAGTTCCTCGCTAGGCTGGCGCTCGGGATCATTGGCGAGAGTCAAGTGATCGGCCGCATCGTTCCCATTTGTGCTGGGGTCGGAAGCACCAGCCTCTTCTACGCATCGCGCGAGTGCAAGATAAATGGCCGCAGACTGTTCATGAGAGAGTTTCAGGCAACGCAGTTTATCGTGTTGGTGATGCAGGTCAATGCCTCGCACTGGTCTATGGGCCCAATGCCTCGCCAAATCTTGAACGCAGCTGTAGTAGCTTCTTGTGCTTCGCCAACCTTCTATGCGGTGCACGTTGGCAGCCAACTCTCGCAGGCGAGCGTGTTCGTCAGGCCATACGTAGCCGTGTCCGGAGACGCCATAGGCGCCAACATCGGTTTCGTGTGACCCAATGTATAAGGCCGAAGCACCGTACACCGTCTCTTCAAAAGCCGCAGTGACGCGTGTGAATTTGAGTATCCAAGACCGCCATTTCGCTCGAATGGCAGTTTCACCATGGCGGTTGGCGATACTTTGGAGCAGCGTCTCCATGAACTGATTGTCACCCGTCGCATCCACACCACCCTTGCTGTCGGAGCTTGCTTGAGAACCGCCTGTGCCGCCCACAGGAATCCCCTGTTGCTGGAAGAAAGCGGAGCCTTCAGTTGAGACTGCAGCCTCGATACGGTTACTGATCTTCATGCGTCCAGTGGGAAGGTCACACAAGACATCCCACCACTCGGGCTTGTAGGAGAAGGCCGGGTTGGTGACGCCTGCGATGAAGCCAGGAACCTTTAAAAGATCCTCGACTTTTGTGAGGTCCGTATAGGGGAAAGCATGCCGAACGAACCCACGCAGGATGCCACCCGAGGCTAGAGCACATGCTGCAAGCACGGCTTCTGCGACTTCGCTCGAGGGCCGATTGTGCCCAATGAAGATGATGCGCTTTTGTGTCAGGAGGGCATTCACGAGAACGATGATCGGGTGGGTATATGCGCCGCTGGTGGTGAGGTGTGGGTGGAGAGCGAAAGGCTGAGGTTGTGTGGAATGCGGCATGGAAAAGGTCTGGATGAGCTTAATAAGGGAGAAGTCGCCGACAGTCTCTGGGCTAAGAGCAGAGGGGACCTTGACGGGAACTGGAATGCCGTTGTAGTTTATCTTTGATTCGAACTCGTGGGTATCTCGTGGGAGGGTGTAGGTGATGCGTTTTGGATTGATGTCGAGTGAGTTTTCTGAGCGCAGTGACATGCTCTCAGCGTCAGCAGCCTTGCGTTGTCTGATCATGCGCTCAAACTTCTCAATGAACATGTCCTTGGCATCGCCAGCGTGCAGGACAAAGTTCTCCAAGGGTGAGAGCTTGGGCAAAAGAGAAAGGTCCATGGCGTTGAGAGAATTGTACAGAGAGGCAAGCGTGTCAAGGACAGGAGCTCTGAAGTACTCCTCTAAAGCAAGCAGGAGCAAAGGCTTGTAGATGTGGAGAAACGAGTGGCGAGTGCAGATGGCCATGGCCTTGACAACGGCGCCTCTCTTCACTGTGTTGTCTTGCTTGGTATTGACCAGGTTCAGGACGTAGACGAGCGGTGAACCGTCCGGGTCATCCGCGTCTTCTTGGGTATCATACGATTCGTCGTCGTCATCGTCTTCGTTATCGTCGTTATTGTCATTGTCGTCGGCTTGGTCTCCAGCACCGGCTGCATGTTGGTCGTTTTCATCTTTGTCGTTGTCGTCGTCTTGGTTGGAACCCGCTTTCCGGCGCTTGCGCCTGCGCCTGCGCTCTCTCCGGGCTTCCCTCTCCTCCTCCTCGGCGGTGGTATCCTTGTGCAAGAAGAAGACGGTCCAGTCCTGGCTACGGGAGTGGGCCTGGTCGGGCAGCATGAGCTCGGCAAGCGTCGTCTCATCGCCGCTGATAGCGGCGGGGTACTGATTCTCCATGATGGAGCCGCGGTCAATGTCGAACGAAGCGACGAGGATATACTCGACATGGCGCTCTATAGAATCGGCGGGATATTGGGAGCGGAGGCGGGATGTGATGGATTTGGGCTTGTAGCGGCCCGGGGAGTGTGTTGAGGCGTGCGAAGAGAGCAGCGAATCTTCCTCATCCCCCTCGCGCAGCATGGGGGGCTGCGGGGAGCGGGCCTTGAAGGGGTCATTGCGGACCGAGACTGAGGGGGAGCGAGAGGGGGGGAACGAGGACAAAGAGGGCTGGCGCTGGAGGCCGACGGGCGCCGCGGCGGGCGCAGCGGCAGACGAGGTCGAGGGCGCAGACGAGGCCGAGGGCTGGGACTGAGGGCCGGGCGGCCGTTGGGTCATTACTTCCGCCATGAGTGTTTCCATTGTGAAGGCGACGAGAGCAGCCGTGGCAGCATGCTGTTGCGGTGGATCTGCGGTACCATGCGCTAGGCGGCCCCACCTAGGGGTAGCGTTCCAGAGTGAGTGCTTTGGACCTGCGAAACACGTACCTGGGAGCTCTCCCGAGTGTTAGTCGGCGAGGGGGACGATCACGTGGGCTGGACCCTGACTTGGCAGGTGCCTTATCTTATCGGCGCGCACGTCGCCGGTTGCTGGGGGCTGACCCTGGACCAGCCATCAACGTCAACGTCAACATCAACATTAACATCAACACCACAATTACCGGCGTCAGCGTCAACGAACGTCCGCCCACGCCGACGGCAGCGACACTGATACCGACACCGACAACAACACCAGAAGCCCTCACCATGGTATGGCTTCGCTTTGCGCCTGCCCCGTCCTATACATTCCCCCCCGTGGACCGACCCAGACACTAACACACACGTGCAGTCATCAACACCCACACCCTACAAGCCCTCGCCCCTCTCCTTCAACAGCCCCCGCCAGTCGCCCTTTCGCCGTCCCGGTTCCATCCGTGACGCCCCCTCGCCCGCCGCTGCCCGTCCCTCAACCCCGACCAGCTCGCCCCTTAAGCCCCGCGACGGCTCCGCCACCGCCTCCTCGCCCGTGCTCCTCCGCCAGTCCACCGCAGGCACCCTTTCTCAAAACCCTCCCTCATGGCTCAACACAAGAGGCACTGCTGCCCCTGGTGACCGTCCAGTCTCGCCTGCTCGCGACCACCCTGCCTCGCCCGTGCGACGCCCCTCGTTTGAACGCAATGGCTCCGGCTCCACACAAGCAACCGCTCGTCCTCTGAGTACCGCTTCTCTCGCTGCCTTGTTTGATGGTGGCAGATCCAAAACTCCGCCACTCGGCATAACCTTCGGGGGGCGCAGAGGAAGCACCCCGCCACCTGGTGCCACCCTTGATGGAGCAAGAGCGAGCACCTCCCCTCTAGCCGGCGCAGCAAACACATCTCCACTCGCCGAACAGCCTGTCGTCGTATCTCCGCGAGTAAGCTCGCCGATTGCGGAGAGATCAGCCGCAGAAAAACTAGTACCACGCTCAACTGCAAGACCTGCCATGCTGCGCCAGACGTCAAGTGACGCGCTGTCACGCCTGCCTCCTCCTCTCCTTCACAGCATGCGCGAGTCCTTCAGTGTCATGGATCGCGACGACGACGGCCATGTCGACTCGGCAGATGTCGCCGACATGCTCTCTCAGCTCGGCCTCTCGGCCACCCCCTCCACCCTCGCCACATATTTCAACGGCGCACAGTCCATCAACCTGGCAACATACCTAAACACACTATCCGACCTTTTGAGCAACCTCTCGCGCATCAATGAGTTGAACGCTGCTTTCGAAGCCTTTGACGATGGGGACGACGGCCAAATTGACATGGCAGAGCTTAAAGACGCTTTGTTGCACACAGCTCCAGAGCCTGGAGAGAGGAAGCTGACAGAGCGCGAGATTGATATGGTCGTCGAAGGCTTCAGTGGGCGGAGGGCTTTTGGAAAGGGCAGCAAAAGCCTCGGCAGGGGAGAGGTCTTCAGATATCAAGAGTTCATGGCGAGTCTCACAGGGGGCTCTGGGTCAGGAAACGATGCCAGTGTGGCCTCGCCGTTGTGAGTCAGGCCGCAAAGAATGCGGGTTTCTGGGTTTATATCGTCAACGTCTAAACATGATCTTAATGCCACAAGTGTCTATAGCCTATGGGCCGCTCTTACTACACCGACACACTCACCGAACCCGACGCCTGCACTGCCGTCTCCAACGACAGCTGTGTATTTCACTTCATCACCATCTTCCAGATATCGCAACTCAGATCCATCACTTAGGCGGCTAGGGTTCTTTCCGTTCTTCGTTAGCTCCAGCAAACATCCATGCTCGTGTTCTTTCTCTCCAGACACGGTGCCACTCGCAATCAGATCTCCTGTGCGGAGGCCACAACCGCCAATTGTGTGGTGAGCAAGCATGTGTCGAAATGTCCAGTACATGGTCTCAAACCCAACCGCGCACGTCTTGGTAGAGGTGCCGTTGCGCCGAATTTCGCCCTCCAAGTTGATGGCGTAATTCACGCTTTGCGGATCATCCATAAACGGCGCAACAGGTTGCATGCGCTCCGGGGCCCGAACTTCGTGTGGCCTTAATGCCTCAAGCGTCACAATCCATGGCGACATTGACGTCCCAAAGTTTTTGCCGTTGAAGGGACCTAGCGGGTTCATTTCCAGGCCTTGAATATCCCTCGCACTCCAGTCGTTGACTAGCACAAGTCCAAAAATATGTTCATCCGCATCTTTAGCAGAGACCATTGACCCCGGCTCCACTGGTCGTCCAATGACCGCGCCGATTTCCAGTTCGTAGTCAAGAGCACGCGACGCCCCGTATATTATATTCTTTTCACTCGCACTGTAATCCTTGACATACTGGCCCAATGGCCGCGTAATCGGGGTCGGGGATACTGCAATCGACGAGCAGCGTCCAGCATAGCCGACAGGATACTTGAGGAATCCAGGAGGAAAAGAGCGTACGCCCATCACGGCTTCACCCGCGTTCAACACGTGATTCACTGAAGCCGAGTAGTCGGTGAAGTCGCCAATCTGTATAGGCAGATGGAGTGTGACATTCTCCACCTTCTCGGTGCAGTCTTTTGTTGCTTGACTCTGATATGCCTGCTGGATAGAAGCGCGGACTCGAGTGTGAACTTCTTTAGACAGAGCGGCGAAGGTGTTGAGGTTCGACTGTCGGAAGATGGAAGACAGAGGCGCGGGAATGGATTGGAACGATTCTTGCTCAGCGATTTCGGACAGAAATATTACGTCATCGCCGATTCGCGTAACACATTGTGGTGTCGGTCGTATGGAAGAGCTGGCGATGCCGTAGGGGATATTGTTTATCCCAAAGTGGGAGGCGTAGCTTTCCGTCATTACGATGAGACCACAGTAAATGGTTCTGAGTTCAAGACTTGGGAGTGAGCGGTTTCTCGGTCGCTTCGGCAGTCTTTAGAGGCAGCTGAGCCTCCAATGTATCGGTGGACGCGTTGGCATTTCCGATCGTTCGAGTTCGGATACATTCCCTCCACATCGGCGCCCCGCCATTCAAACCCGACGTCCTGCAAGTCTGAGACCTCGGCTGCCCGAAAACAATCCAAAACCTCCTTCCTGATCCGCGCCCATCTGACAAATATCGGACAAGTCTTCCTTGCCTCCCTCCACATCGGGAGACGTATCTATCTGGTACTCAAACGCTAGTCCTCGCACAATTGAAGGGCGACTCGACCACTGTTCAACTCTGCAGTAATTTCTATCACGATTTCTTGTTCACTCCCGTATTTACCGTATCGTTATCTTGCTCGATACATCAGACCCAGAAATCACACACAATGGCATCAAACGGCAGCGTCGAAAACCAACTCCCATCTCTCAAACGCTTCATTACGACCCATGATCCCTCAACAAAGAAGGCAATCTTCTCGGACACACTCTCAGAAGAGAACAAGTTTGATCCTGTACCGGGCGCGGCATTCGGCCTTGGCTACGTCACAAAGGGTTTCCCTGTCGACTTGAACAATGGAGCAGACATAGACGTCTACAAGCCGTTCCTTGAGAAGGCGCCCGGGCTAGTCACCTCAGGAGGCACGGTTCTCAGATTTGTCGATATGGAACCAGGGCATCTGTCACCAATGCATCGTACCGTATCACTGGACTACGGTGTGGTGATTGAGGGCGAGGTCGAGCTTGTGCTTGACTCAGGTGAGACGCGGGTGCTGAAGCGCGGCGATGTTGCAATCCAACGCGGGACAATGCATGCGTGGCGAAACTTGAGCGATACGCAGTGGGCACGTATGATGTACGTGCTGCAGGAGAGCAAGCCGGTAGTGGTTGAAGGAGAGAAGCTGGAGGAGGATTACGGGACGATGAAGGGAGTACCCAAGTCACATTAAATAATAGTTATGTGAATAGTCAGAGAGAATGCAACTAGATTGACCATCAGCCTTAATCGTCAAGTGAGGACATCTGCCTTGGTTATTGGGTGAGGACATCTGCGTTAGTTGTGATCCAGTCAGCACGTGACAGCGATACCTAAGATAAGGAAAGGCATTTATTTGTGTGGCACGGATGGAAAACGGTGGCTTTACAGGCTTACTGTACCCGGCTACAGAGAAGGTACAGGATTCTGGTTTGCAGGGTCAGATTCTAGCCGGCTACGTAGACCCAACGGTACCAGTTTAACAGACATTGGTAGCCAACGTAGCTTTTCTGATGATTATCACGTGGAACTAACCGATGTCGGCCTAGAAGCTGACTTACGGTAGGGTCTCTGTTGCGTAACAGATCTCGTGTCGGCAACGCACCTCCACCTTCCGACGTGCTCCTCGACCCCATCATTCGCGGCGCATCGGTACCCACCACGCTTCGCATAATGGTATATATCAGTTTTACTCTAGGAGTTTTCTCTCAAGACATCCCAGGCTCATCAACTTTAAATCACAATGGCTGAACAGCTGGACGTAAAGGACGCGTATGTTATCGACGAGTCGTCCTTCCCTTATATCTTCGAGCAGGATGTCGCTGTACCCTTGAAAACATCATCGAGCGGTATCATACGCTGCAACGTGTACCGTCCCAAATCGACAAAGGAAGGTGTGAAACTGCCTGTGCTGGTCACTTACGGACCCTATGGCAAGGACATTCATTACAAAGAGTACGTATAGCCTGGGCTCGAGCTTACCTAGGCCCCAGCTAACGAAATCTAGCTTCCACGGAAAATCATACTCTGAAGTAAACCCCGAGCACCATTCTGACCACTCCGTATGGGAAACTCCCGATCCTGCGTTCTGGACAAAGCATGGCTACATTGTTGTGCGCGCCGACGAGCGAGGCCTTGGACAGTCTCCAGGTTTTCTAGATACCATGTCTCGAGGAACAAGTGAGGCCTTCTTCGACGTTGTTGAGTGGGCAGCGGAACAACCGTGGTCTTCGGGAAAAGTCGGGCTTCTCGGTATCAGCTACTACGCTGGTTCGCAGTGGCGTGTAGCTGCACGCAAACCAAAGGGACTAGCTGCAATCATCCCTTGGGAAGGTATGAGCGATTACTACCGAGATCGGTGTCGGCACGGAGGAATCTTGAGTAACAAGTTTATCGATTTCTGGTGGTATGTTTCACTCAAGGGGCAGCTCTAACGATTCACCGCTGATAACACTTTCTAGGAATCGCCAGGTAATCACGAATCAGTACGGACGACCAGGGCGTAAGGATCGCAACTGGGGCCCTGATACTGTCGACGGCGACCTTTCTGATGAAGTTCGCGCGAAGAACCGTCAAGACCAGACCATCGATACAGCCGCAAACAAGTTCCGCGACGAGGATTATTATGCCAGTAAAGAATACGACATGAGCGATATTGAAGTACCTCTCCTATCTGTCGGCAACTGGGGAGGCATTCTCCTTCACTTGCGTGGCAATATCGAAGGGTACACACACGCTGGCTCTGAGTTCAAGTACCTGCGAATGATAACAGGACGACACGACCTCCCGTTCTACTACAACGAGGAAGTCGAGGTGCAGCGCAGCTTCCTTGACGCGTTCCTCAAAAACGAGGACCGAGTCGGGTGGTCCATCAAAGGGAAGCTCCCACCAGTCGATATGGTCCTTCGAAAGGGCGACGTAGGATTCGACAACGCCGAAGCAGAGAAAGTATACGAACGCAGAACAGAAAACGAGTGGCCCATCGCACGCACCCAGTATACGAAGTTTTACCTCACACCATCCCAGTCCCTTACCCAAGTTCACCCTGTCGTCAGCCGCCCAAAGAAGCTTTCGTACGAGGCTCTCGGAACCCTAGATGATCCAAAGCTCCTGCAGTTCGCGACAGCACCCTTTGAGGAAGAGACTGAGATCACAGGTCATATCGTTGCGCATCTGAACGTTTCACTCTCGGCAAACGCCACTGGAGCTACGCCCACAGATATAGACCTGTTCTTGACGCTTCGCTATATATCACCAGAGGACAAGGAGGTGCATTACACCGGTACTGCCGGCGACCCCATACCACTCGCCAAGGGCTGGCTGCGCGTCAGTCTCCGCAAGACGAACCCGGGCCATCCCAAGCACCGGGACTACCTCCCCTGGCGAGACTACTTCAGCACGGATGTGCAGCCAGTCATTCCAGGGGACGTATATGCAGTCGATGTCGAGGTATGGCCGACGAATGTTGTTGTTGAGAAAGGAGCCAAAATCGTGTTCGAGATCAGCAGTGGAGATACGCAGGGGAGCGGAATCTTCCAACATAACCACCCTCAGGACAGGAGTGAGGCTGTTTTTGCAGGTTTCAACCATTTGCATTTTGGGGGCAAGGCTGTGAATTATGTCACCTTGCCGATTGTGCCTCCGAAATAAACTTGTGTAGATCCAATTACAATCACTTCTTATAACGCACGGGATATACAAGGGGTTTCTCATAGGATTGTTGATAGACAGACGTAATGCCATGTCACGGTTATTTCTTTGTGCCGTGTTTACCAGCTAGAGGGTATATTTGTTGGAATCAAACCAGCGCCTTCTAGGAGAGCAGGCAGCAACTCGGTCCTAGGCCCAGTTGGGTCTGGTACTGACCTGGTTATTTGCTGCTCTANNNTCGCGATAGCTTAGAACCAGAGCTCAATTCAATCACTTCAATCGTATCAACGCGTTGACGGTGACCTGAGCTCACCCCCTGTCGAACCAACAACATTGATTAACAACAGAATAGGTAGCGTGTTTCTGATACGTAGAGTAAAGATTTTTCGAGTGGTCTGGCATGTCACAGACCCCGCTGTTTTCTTTTATTGTTTCTTTCTTTGATTGATGATCTGTATAAAGCGGCAGAAGAAATCGTGTGGCTTAGAAGAAGAAACGATCAAATGTTCAGTAAACCTGGCTCAAACTTTCTGAGCCCATCTTCCCACCGTAAATTGACTGTTGCACATGTTCACCAGCTTGGGGGTTGTTAGCAAAGTATGTTCGGTAGGTGTTTCGCTGTGCTGCTTACCTCCCAATCTTCGGCGCCTAACACGCACTCTTCGCCATTCCTTCCAGAGGCATCTACCACACCAGCAACAAAGCAAGCTGCCATATAGTGATCGTCTGTTGCATGAGCATCTCTGAACATTGGGTGCTTCATCAGCCTCGTGATGCCTCTTGTTAGCGAACCTTTCTTGGTGCCACTTCTACAGTTCCTAGCAAATACATCCTCGACGCTTTGCCGAAACTCGAGCATCGGCGCATCGGGTGGATACGGTTGTGCAAAGTTGTCCGTGTATTGAAGCATTTGAGACCAGTTGTTGCGGTAGAGATTGTGCACTGCGCCGCCAGTACCAATGAAAAGATATCCTTCCTCTCGGAAAGGGGCCAGGATACTACCAACACGGGCATGCAGGTGTGGATCGAAACGTCCGTTCATGCTGATGATTGTTGTAGGTGGACATTTGCTTGGAAACATACGGATCAAGATGAGATATGTGTCGTGGATCCAGTCAAACTTATCGTTGGGCCTTGCGTCGATTCCTTCTTTACAAAGGGCCTCGATGCACTTTTTACCTGTCGCGAGGTCGGGTACAAGTTGGTAGTCGACATATTTGCTGGGGTGAACGTATGCGACGGGCGATTTTTCAGGTTTGGGGTGCATGGAAACATCGATACGGTTCGTCCCTCTCGCCTATACACATATGATACATGAGCAAACATCCTATGTTCAAAAGTGCCGACTTCTCAAATGTCTTCTTATGGAACATAGGCAACACAAGACAATCAAACTCACATCCCAATGTGCGCCCATCATGATAACGCCCTTGATTCCGTGCCGAAGGGCTTCATCTCCACACATTTTCCAGTAGTCTGCTGAGCGGGACTCTTCGCCCAGCATCATGGTTGAGCCATGAGAGAAGAAATGGACAGGAGGGAGGGCCATGGCGGCAGGTTGTTCTATTGTGTGATGAAAATAAATTCCCGGCAGACCATGAAAAAGCACTGGGTGATCAGGTATTGAATGAACAGATTATCAAGACGAAATCATTCTATGCCTGCGATTCGTTCCTCGATCTCATTTTGGGCAGCGTGATACTGGTTGCGTGGCATGGCGCCGGAATGTGGGGGAGGAGCGCCTTGCAGTCAGACACCCTTACCTCGGCTGCTTGCTGGCCCCCCACCTTCGCCTACTCTGGCGGCTTCGCACCAACGCTGCAACCCTCTCCATACTCTCACGAGCCCCCGACCTCCTCCACCTTGCTGCCCCGAAATCATCATCGAGCATCTTGATTCAGCATGCAGGCCATGTTGACCCCATCACATGGACAGTCAGCAACGCCCGTGCCAGACTCGGAACCTCAGCGGTTATTCCAGTGCAGCACCTGTAAGCGCTCGTTCACACGAGCAGACCATCTTACCCGGCACGTCAGAGCACGTGAGTATTCCAATCGCGATGAAATATGACGACCAAGATGATACGGGCGATGTGTTGTCGTGTGCTTATGGGATAGCGATATGAACGTCGCTACCTAGCGTTCAACGATACCCCTTGGGGCATGCGTCTGTGTTCCATAGCGTTGACATCTTTATAATGCTACCCTGGATTGTCCACTGATGTATCTGCCCAGATACGCGACAAAAACCTTACGTGTGCCCCGTATGCTCCAAGGGTTTTGCTCGGATGTAGGTGCAACATCAGACTTGCACTTCAAGCCAGCCCTAACCCTTACTAGAGATCTACTGAAACGACATGTGACAAATCATAACTCCGAGTCAACCAACAAACGGCCACGAAGAGAGATTACTCGAGATACCAGAGTAATTCAAGGTATACATCTCGTCTTTCGCTGGCGTATACTACCACTGACACCGCTGCAGCATGTGAAGCATGTTCTCAAAGTCATCTGCGATGTGAGGACGAGAAACCATGCACCCGCTGCAAAAAAAAGAATGTTGAGTGCAGAGTGCCAACACCTTCTCCCATGGATCTGCGCGATTTGAACGGGCTCGATGCTGTTCATGCCGCACAGGACCTCCTTGACCTCTCGATGCGATACGAGTATTCGAGTTCCAACTCGACCTCTGATCCGAGAATGAATCAGCTTTCGGAAACTGGTTTTGGTACAGACGACACGTCAGACGGCTTTCTCCACCCATCGGTCACAGCGTTGGTAGGACCAATGAGTTTAAACCCGGTGCTTTCAGAAGTTGGCGAACCGGAAGGGTCTCTTACCGCGACTGAGGACAGTCAAGTAGATAAAGAAGCGGTCATGGCGGGTCGTCCATATGCGGGTGCGAGTTCCGCACCTCTTTACTTCGACGATCCAATGCCACAGTCACTGATGGACTTTGATCAAACATCAACCATCGACCCGTTCCTCCCAGATTATTTTCGAAACATGCCGCCATCCGAGGCTTTCCTCTCCGGTCATGCCACACCACGCGGCATCATGGATCTGAACTTTAGCATCGATGTCGGCCTCACCGATCTCGATCTTGGTTTGCTGGACCAGTACAACTTCGAGGTGCCATTCGTTGCCAGAACACCGTCAACGGACGCCAATGAAGTAGATGTACAGCCACCAGAAACTGACAACATACCCGTTCGCACCGAAGCTTTCAAACAGAGCATATGGCGCTTTCTCCCGAGAAGGGACAAAGACTTTAGCGGAGCGGCGCAATCAGATTTAGCTTTCCCTAATTCTGACAGAGAGACTCACCAGCGTTCGCGTATGCCTCAACGTCGAGCGGTTGCAGAGAGATTGAGTCGCGTCAGTCGCGATAGGCTGATGGCTCTCGTCTTGGGCACATGTAGCTCTGAGAACGTAAAGCGTATAGCTTCTGCGTTCCCCAGTGTGGAACTATTGGATG
Organism: Neoascochyta sp. HWLR27; assembly: GCA_019775935.1. Lineage (NCBI taxonomy): Eukaryota > Fungi > Ascomycota > Dothideomycetes > Pleosporales > Didymellaceae > Neoascochyta > Neoascochyta sp. HWLR27. The sequence goes on along the minus strand of WODD01000042.1, from coordinate 14,253 downwards.
GACTCATCCAATATTTTCTCACCTCGCCTGTTCTTGATGTACAGTCGTGGTTTCACTTGCCAACGATATCTTTATCCAAGCTGAGCCCCGAGCTACTTGCTTGTATAGTGTCGGCAGGTGCTGCTTGGACACCCGACATTCCCCTTCGGAAACTCGGATTTGCTTTGCATGAAGCAGCTCGAATCGGGCAAGCCAAGTCTTTCGAGGAAGACAATACTGCCATCCGAGACTTGGAGCATGTGAGAACACTGCTGCTCCAATTAGTCATTGGTATGTGGAGTGGAGTCAGTCGCAAAATGGAGATTGCAGAGAGTTTTCTCCAGCCGTTAATCACAATGATTCGACGTGGAGCTCGGTTCAGGCGTTCGACCTGGAAAGAAGACATGCCTTCAGCTGATGACCAAGGGCCTCTTTTGGAGGGGAAATGGCAAGAATGGGTACACCAAGAGTCGTATCTCCGACTAGTGTATCGAATGTTCGAGCTCGACCGGCAGTCATCTATGGCATTGCTGAAGCCACCTCTGATCTCTTACTCAGAGATGCAGCTTCCTCTGCCAAGTCCCGATTGTAAGTGAAACTTTTTGACAGATATCTTCTCAAGAATGTGCCTAAACTTCACTGATGTATAGGCTGACATCCAGACAGATCTTTGGAAGGCAAAATCAGCTGCCGCCTGGAAGTCGGCTTGTCTGGGTGCTTGTCAAGAGAAGACAGTCCGGCCATCTGCGATTGATTGTTTTCTTGATTTAGAGAACCTGGCACAGCACGATCACGCCAGCATAACATTTCTGCACATGATTTGGGGCATGGTATGGGAATTTCGGCAAATGAGTGCCCTGAGTGTCAGATCGCCGTCGAAAGCGCACAACAGCCTCATCCTATCATCCCGCTACCAAGAACTCACACAACAGCTTGAAGATTTCCGGATCAGTAGCTCGCCAATGAGCAACAGTGTTGAGATCCTATTGGAACTGACGCTACTGCATCTGAATGCCCCGCTGGATACCATCCAACTCTTCGCTGGGATAGAGGGTCAAGAAGAGGCGCGCTCTGCTTACCACATTTTGAGAGAATGGACCAAGACAACTTCGGCACGCCAGGCACTGTGGCATGCTGGCCAAATCCTTCGTGCTGCTGAGGGTTTAACGAAAGGTCTACTATGCAACTTCAACGCCATCGCAGTGTACCACGCTGGGTTGATATTGTGGAGCTATGGTTTCCTCAATCGATTCAGCCCAAGTGCGCCTACACCAAAAGAAATCCCAGACACTACAATCGTATTGAATGGAGAAGATACTCTGGGCGCTCGGAAATTCATCTCGCTCAACCGTGGGGCGCCATCGATCAAGGCAAAAAACTCTCAAGATGCTGTCAAACTCAGTAATGTATTAGGGGTCATGGACAGCCTGATTCATTTGCTCCGGGCCTCTCACACTCCTGAAGAGGGTTCGTGTCCGCCACTTGTTGGAAATCTAGTGCAATTGCTAGAAGGTCTTCGGTCCGCTACTAAGTAGACGTAACTCTAATCCACTAAGCTCGGCGCATCAACTTCACCTGGCCAAGCGCTTTCCTTTGACGGCTTTGTCCACTAACACACGCTCTTTCTAGGGCCGGCTTCGACTGTGAATGACACAGGGCTAAGCTTCCTCAAGCCTGTTGCCTACCGTTGCAACGTCAAACATACCAAGGCTTTACCCCGCTCTTCAGGGAGATTTTTTTCCTTGGATAAATCCGTTTACCTATCACGGCCACATTCCCCACATCCCGACCCCATGGGGTTCAAAGCAACGACTGGGGTAATGAGATGTGTGCAGAAAGCTCCAATTCGCTGCAGCTCCCCGTAGAATGCACTTATCTCGAAGCTCCCCTGGTATAAATGATACAATTGATTAACTGGGGGATCCGAATATTAACTTGGGTATTCCGGACCACGTCTCTCTCCCCATCCATCATCCCTCCATCGTATCTATCACCTGCGTCATCTCCAGCTGTCGGACACGATGGCATCTCTTCACGATGTATTTAAACTATCAAAAGAAGAGGTGGAAAGTGCTACGCCACCTGGCACTGCGACTCTTGTCGGTATGTGGCATGCGCGGATCTGAACGTCTCATCCTGACTCGACTCATATAGAGCACCTTCAGCAAGAAGTCTTACAAGAAAGCGGAGATAAGATACGTCTTCTCCCACCGCCATCAGCAGATCCTGCGGATCCTCTCAATCTCCCTGTGTGGCGGAAGCAATTGATGTTGGCCATCATGTCGCTTCTTCCCTTTATTGTAAATTTCACAAGCTCCTCGATCGCGAGTGCATTGCCGATTTACGCGTCGACACCAGTATTTGGATTCCCACCCACACAATTTTCAAGATTGACGTATCTGATTGCGGTCAATCTACTCATGCTAGGTGTATCAAACCTCTGGTGGGTCCCTCTAGCTAATACCTTCGGACGTCGGCCTGTCATACTGGTCAGCCTACTTGTCCTCGTCCTTTCGAGTATGTGGGCTGGACTTGCTACAAGCTTCAAGAGCTTGCTTGTGGCTCGCCTTTTCATGGGTATTGGAGGTGGTCCAGCGGATGCGGTAGCGCCTGACATCGTGGGCGAGATATTCTTCGTCCATCAACGTGGACGCGCCATGGTTAGTCGAGCTCAGCCTAATGAACCCAACCGCGAGTAACATCAAAAACAGGCCATATACACCGTTTTCCTTTCAGTCGGATCCCTTGCCGGCGGTGTCGCTGGTGGATATATTGTAGCTGCGATGGGCTTACCATGGCTGCACTGGATCAACGTCATCCTATCCGCTATCATGCTTGCCCTCTGCCTGATTTTCCAGGCCGAGACACTCTTTGATCGTCCACAACAATTACTCGGCAATTTCACAGACGAACCGGAGAAGTCCAACGTTGAGAAAAACGAGGTCACGTCAACTACAAACCAGTCATTGCGCACTACGTATCCCAACTATACCTATCTGCATTCTCTAAGGCTCGTTATGTACAGGCCCGGTATGAAACAGAAGTTTCTTGCGCCATACAAGGCTATGCGTCTTCCAGGCGTCTGGCTAGTGTCAGCATGGTACGCAGGCTTGGTGGGGCTCATTGTTACAGTCAGTACAGTGGGTACCCAGGTTGTTGCCGCTCCTCCATATCTATGGGGGAAAAATGTTGGTTTGATTAATGTTGGCGGAATCATCGGCTCACTTGCAGGATGCATCTACACATATCTTGTTGCAGACTGGACAACGAAGCGGCTTGCCACTAAGAACCTCCGCGGATTCACGGAACCCGAATCTCGTCTTGTTACTGCACTTCCTGCTCTCCTCATTGCAACATTTGGATCTCTGGTGTTTGGGTTCGTCGCACAGACTCCGTCGCCGTTGGGTTGGGTCGGCCTACAATTTGGCTTGGGCATGATAGCCTTGGGACTTATGCAGGCACCCTCCGTCGGCTTCAACTACCTAATTGAGTCGTACAGTTCCATTGCGGGGGATTGTTTTGTGGCCGTGACTTCTGTCAGGGCCGTCATTTCTTTTGCTTGGACGTTCTTCATTGGAGAATGGGTCCATCATGATGGTCCTGCGCAACCTTTCGGTATATTTGGCATGCTCATGGGACTGTTCGGGTTACTCACTATTCCGATGCTGATATGGGGTAAGCGGCTAAGGATTTGGACGGCCAAATGGGTGCCGGAAGGCTCGGCGATGTAGTGTTGGCGTATGATGACAGACTCCTGTGGTACAGTGCTTTCTCTCATTTGTTGCAACACAGCCACAAGAATGTAAGTTTCGTATTTAGTGTGAAATTTGGCATCATAGCTATCTATCTTATTGCTAAAGAGTGCACGTTATGTTCGTACAAAGGTACTTGATGCAAACAACTAACAAATGTCATTCCAACCAACTAGGCATATACAGACACCCATCATAAGCATTCTACCATCTGAAACTCAGCTTACTTCAGTCTTCTCATGAAACGTACATCGCTCACGCCTGTTCCCTCAGAGACCTTGGCCTCCATGACTTCGTACACAGGAATCTCCTTCAGCCTGTCTACGATGTGGTGCAGTGTAGGAAGAGCCTGCCAGTCAAGAGCATCAAACCTGATCTCCGCATTCGATGCCTTCGATGTCTTCGAAAAGTTCTTCTCCACAGTCTTTGCATCCTCGTCATTGGAAAGGAAAGCGGTATATGACACATCAGTCTGAACCTCTTCGTTGTCTTGTTGACCTGTAGTAGGCAAGTGCTTTTGTACGAACAACCCTTCATCTGGAGGGCCTGTTGGACTCTCTGCGGGTACACTACTGCTATCGGAGGACTCTTTCAAAGATGAGAGCGTTATGCTGCAGAATTTTGAGGACATCCAGCTAGCGTTGAACGTCCATGTGTCGCCATCGCTTTGTACGTCCAGATCGGCAAAGACCTTGGGGAAGCCAAGCTCTTCCCTGCCACTGATTATTGGATCTGCGAAGTTTTCGAAGAGAACAGGTAGGTATGTGCCAGTTAGTGTAGTGCTGTCCTCTTTCGTATACTGTATACCATGCAGATAGAGTCCGAAATGTGTGTATCCGCGTCCACCGAGCCAGTCTAGGTTGCTGAGTTGTGTCACAGCGAACGTAGCATACGCAACTCTGTCTGGAGATGCAAACTTGAGCTTATCCGTGGGCAGGAGGTTTTGCAGTATCGTCCTGCTCGTTTTTATCTTGATGCTGGTGGTTTTGAACATAGATTTGGTTACATCATGTGGGTGTCCGTTGAAGTCTTGCCTTGGACCGGGCATAGGACCGAAAGATGTTGGCATCCTCCAGAGAAGACTCTTGTTTTGACTCCACTCCCACTCTCTCAGCATCTGGGTCGAATGATCCCATTCGTCATGACCAAAATTATAGCCCGTGAATTCTTGGACGTTCAGAGGAGGGCCGGTACCCACATCCTTGCCAAGGACACGAGAAATCTCTTGAATGTAGGAGGCGCGCTCGTAGCGGCACTTCTCGTATAGCTTCAGACGGGAAGGAATTGAGGCAAGTGGCGTGTTTTTCGGAAGCACAACGGCAATCGAAGCAGCATCTTCAATTGCTTGTGCGGCACCTTGACCCTGGTCTTGTACGGTTCATGTCAGCTAAATACAACATATCAGATGGGTCAATCTTACGAGGAGTGAATGGGTGTGCTGCATCGCCAATCAGCACTAGCTTGTCTCCCGTCCATGTAGGCAACTGTGGCATATCCAGTAGCTCCCAGACTTTCAGGGTTTCTTCATCAGCCATAGCCAGTAACTTGAGTATGGCGGGCTCGAAATCTTTGTAAATTTCGAGCATTTTGTTTTTGTTTCCTTGGCTCTGCCAGTCGCTGCTGTCTCCTTCTTCCGATTGAATTTGCGACTCAGAAGTGGGATGAATGTTGACGAAGTTTAGCAGCGTATTGTCCGAGGTTGGATAGATGACTATACGGCGATCCCGATCCATGATCATGATGAGCTCGCCTTCCGTCTCAGCAAATCTCCTTGTCTCAGGATCGGCGAGAACTCTCTCTTTGGGTACAAGAAAGCGGAAAGCACTCTTTCCTGAACCGAAAATTTTGATACTCTCCGCTCCAGGCACTAGAGCTCGTGTCTTTGAGTGAACACCGTCTGCGCCTACGATAACATCCCCGCGCACTTTCTCTCCACTTTCGAGGGTGATGGTGCCCTCACGTGGATCTACATCCACTACTCGAGATCTGGTGTTTAGAATGGCTGGTTTCCCTTTCCCGTCCTCGGTTGTGGCCATTCTCTTCAGTTCAGAGTGTAAACTGACGCGATGTGCCAGTTGCCATGGGTGCTGCCATCTCCACGCCTCTTTCTCAACAGGAACACTAAACAGCTCTTTTCCATTTGAGAGAAACTGTGTAACTTTTCTGCAAGCGACAGCTCCCTGTTCCTCGGGAGACATGCCCATACGCCGGAGAAGTCCATTGGCATTTGGTGCAAGGTGTACAGCAGCACCCAGTTCGTTGGCAAAGCGGGACTGCTCGAAGATGGCGACGTTATGACCCTGCTGTCGAAGAAATATGGCTGCACTCAGGCCGCCAATTCCTGCTCCCACGATGGTAATATTAAGAGGCGGGGTCTCTGTGTCGGTGTGTCCGTTGACACTGGTAGCAGATGTAAAATCCATTTGACAGGGCGGAATGCTGGTGAGGAAAGGTTGAACAGAAATTTTGAGTAATCAAACGGGACTTAATGAGTCTTGAGATCGAGTGATATATGTAGAGGGTGCAAGACGATACCAGCGTGCTGGATGTACACGTGGTGGACTTTGGTCTGATCCGATGAAATTCGGGATGTGGGGGGTCGCAACTTTGACAACCCGGGTGGCCCTACAGTGAGTTCTCCAACATCGACTCACGCCAAAGGATGTTGTGGAGCGAAACATTAATATCAGAAAAGGGTTGCCGCTTCGTGCGCATCTGGCTCATTGTCACTGGCACAAGTTCTTCGAGGCCCAAGAGTGCTGCAAAGCTAAACAAAGGTAGTTACTCAACATGGAGGATTCGCGAGACTACCTATTACAGACATGTACCGACAATAACTCTTCACCACTCGCCACCAACTTTGTACCTCACATCCCAAACTCTTCCCGCCGTTCCCCTCCAGATTTTAGAAACGGTCTTCGCAAAGCATCAGTAAATCTCGTGTTACCTCATGTGTGTTGCGCACTCACCGACTCCAAAAATACCCCAGAAAACATAACAATGATGAATGCCCTCTCAATTGGATTTTGGTAGACGCGACGTTGCGACTGGTCAAGCTCAGTATTGATGGGCCGGTAAGTAGGAATGCGACGATGATCTACTGGCCAGTCGCGCGGGGGCTCTGGATGTGGCAAGGACGTGGAGGTAGGGTGTGGGTTGAGGGTGGTATCGAGTGATGCATCCGAGTCGGAGTGTGCGATCTCGTAGTCGGCGAGCACACTAGAGACATTGTAGGTGAGTGGGTTGGCGGTCGTCGTCACGGACATGGTGGTATGATGGGTTGTGATTATTCGTGTGTGGATTCGAGAAGAAGTCCCACAGGTGGGCAGGGGCTGAGTTACTTCAAAGCGGCTGCACTCAGACATGTCACATGTTCCTACACGCTTCCGTTTTGGTGCATGTGGAGTGCGGAGAAGCTGAGTCCAGCCGGATGTCGGGCGTCGTGATGTGGGGGAACGTTCGGGGAACGGCCTCGTATGCTTCGCAGACGCTGTCGTGTATGCCAGAAGTTTTAGATACCCAACTTGCCTTGATTGCTAAGAACCTCCTGCCAGGAAACTCTTCCACTGCTCTCTGCTACTTTTTTTTCCAGCTCGAGGCAACAGCATCATGGCGGACACAACTCTGGCGAACCTCCAGGCAAGCGCACTGACGGCGCGCTGTCACAACCCCTTCTTCCGACAAAAGCAGCTCAAAGCTCTGCACGACACTCTGCGGCAGCATGCTGCGGTAATTAAGGATGCAATCGCATCTGATTCCTGTACATCGGAGCAAGAAGCCATCATTGAGGTAGCAATCACGCTTGATCTTGTCAAAGAATACCACGGATCGGTGAATGCGTCCAAAGAGCTTGTCGAAGAGTATCTAGTGGCACAAGGGAAAGACGACATCAACCGAAGAGCGCCATGGGGCGTGGCATACATTGAGCCGCACAGGACTCATACACCGTTCTTCTCGGCCATCGCAGCACTGTGTGCGGCGTTGGCATCAGGAAATTGCGTCGCGCTGAAAGTAAGAAATCCCAGTCTGGAAGCAGCAAAACACTGATAATCCGATCTAGGTCGAGAACAACATCCGCGCCTTGCCTTCGCTGCTGCGAAAATTGCTGCCACAAGCACTCGAGTCAGATACATTCGCCATTGTGTCGACAGAGCCTACATCAGATACACTTTCCAACTGTATCCAGGTTCTGCAAGAGGCACATGTCAGCCACCCCACATACTCACAGCTTGTTTCTCCTAAGAGCAAGGTCGTTGCTGTCGTAGATCGCACGGCCAACCTCGCCACGGCAGCCGAGCACCTTGTAGCAGCACGGTTTGCATTTGGCGGAACCTCGCCATACGCTCCTGATGTTGTCCTTGTAAATGAGTTCGTCAAGGGAGAATTTCTTGAGCTTGCGCTCAAATACGCCATACCGTTCCTGGCGAGCTCGGAGGGTATGAATCAAAAGGGATCCTCGCAACCGGCAACAGCAAGCGCACAGAAGGGTACGAAGATAGCCCAGATGCTCAAAAAAGTCGAAGAGAGCAAAACTTGTACGCCGAATGTCATCACCCAAGGTAGTAATGGCGCCGTTGTTGAACTCGCCAACTTGGCTGCATTACCGCCCAAAGTTTGTCAGCCTCTGTTCGTAGTGGCTGCTATAACGTCACTTGAGCACGCAATCAGTCTCGCCGACGAGGATTGCCAGGACCAGGAGGGGTTGCTAGCCGCATATCACTTCGGCACCCCTTCTGCTGGGAAATATCTTTCGCAATTTGTCAAGGCCGACGTTTCACTGGTAAACCACGTCCACTACCGTCTTCTTGTCGGTCCTGCTGCGCCTCTGTCCCGTGCAATCAGTCTGGACAACAGGTACCTGACCGAGCATTTCACGCGAGCTGTGCCTGCGTATGTGATGACCGCAGAAACACAAGCAGCTCTTTCGGATGCATTGGCGGGTAAAGAATCGCGTCGAGCGGCGACTGAGCTATTCGTCAAGGCCACGCAGGAGATCAACGAGAAGAAGCGAGCAGAAAGCATTGCGATTGGGTTTTTTGAGCAGGGTATTTTTATAGGGTTGGGGGTGTACGGTATTCCGATTCTGACATGTATTGGCGCGTCGCTTTTCTTTGGCGTGCGGGCAGGTCTTCGGAGCTGGGTGCTCCAGTAGACCAGGAGCTGGGTGCGTTGTCATGTTGGTTTGTGTCGTAGCAGTCAAATGTTGAGACGTCTGGTTGTGAGAAGTGATTAGATTGAATGTATAAACAACATGACTGGTGTACATGCTGGGTGCTCCAGGTACGCCTAAGATGCATGCAAAGGTTGCGCTAGGTCACCGAAAGGAGGACTGTGAGCGGACATCGACGGGTGTGGGTTCTGTTGTGATGACGGTTATGCTCGGCAATGGCTCGAGACGAGGCAGTTGAGGAGCCCTCGTCTGGATTGGGCTCTCGTAGTTGGGTGGATCCTCATAGGCGGGAGCCTCCTCGTGGGGGAGGCCAGTTGTAGGCGTCGGGGCTCTGCTCCCGTTCGGGCTGTGGTCTTGCGCAAGAGGTACAACGTGGAATTGGCTCGTAGGGCTACCGTTGATAGAACGGGAGTGAGAGCCAGAGCGGGACCGGGTAGCGTGTGTATAGTTGAGTTCGTCAGAGGCGTGCGAGTCGGCAGTCGAGTAGGGAATGGAGGAGACGGAGAGGCCACGTGAGTGCGAGTCGCGGTGGCCAGAGATTGAGGCGGCCGAGTCGAGCAGCGGGCGGTGATCGCTCTCTGTCGAGTTGGCTCGCAGGCGGGTGCCGTCATGGCGAGCGACGCCTAGATCGCCATATGCAACCGATGAGACGCGGCGGTCGCGGTTCTTGGACTGGTGTTCGGCGATGAGCATCTGCGAGACGGATAGGTCGGCGGCCTCCTCTGCGCGGCGGCGGATGTCTGCAAGAGCCACATGGTCCCCGCGGGCGCGGGCTTCACGGCGGGCTTGTCGGCGGGCTTCACGTTCGATGGCTTCGGCGCGGCGGGCAAGGCGGATCTGGTAAAGCGACTCCATTTCGTCATTCCGCAGGGCCTCGTCGTCCTCGGCTGTCTCGGGCAACTCGATGACGTTGTCCATGCCGGCACGCTCGCCCTCGCGGCCCAGAATGCGCTCGTTCTCGCGAGCAGCGGGCGTGTAGGCGGGGAGCGACATGACGCTGCGGACGGATGTATGGCGGTCAACACCAGCCTGGCGTTCAGGATCGCTGGCGCCTTGCATCTCGCCCTGGCTCCGGCTTTGGCTGTGGCTGTGGCCCTGCGGGGTCGACGTCGTGTCCTGCAGGCTAGTCGAGTACTCGTGGCGACGCGGGCGCCTGCCAAAAGTGGGCGGCCATGAGAAGAACGACGGCCGACGCTGTTGTTGTTGTTGTTGTTGTTGTTGTTGTTGCTGTTGTTGGCGCTGCTGCTGCTGCTGCTGTTTTGCAGGGCCGTTGGAGGTGCGACGAGCTCGCAGGTAGAGAAAGTATCCGAGGGCGACGAGGGTGAAGGCAGCAATGAAGACGATGGCGGCGACAGCAAATTTCTTGTTGGGCTCGACCTTTTCCGAGTCGCGGCGAGGCAGCATTGTGCGCACGACGACGACTGCCATGGCCGAAGAGGTGGAACGCTGATTAAGCGTCGAGTTGTTGGAGGTGCGACCCACCGCTGCTTGGGTAGGTACCTAGAGCTAGGCAGGCACGCAGGTAGGTAGGTACGGACAGAACTACGGAGCTGGAGGGGGAGGGATGGCGACAGCGACAGCAACAACAGCAGCGTCAAGCAGGCGGAAAGAGAGTTGGTAATCAGGCGGGAGACGGGAGATAGCAGGAGCATTGCCCGCATGGCGCAGCAGAGGCTGGGACTTGGCAGAGCTCAGCTTACCCTTACCGACACCGCCAGCCCGCAAGTCCTTGTCATCAATTGATCCGTCCAGGGCGAAGCTATCAACGCCAACCGCCAGCCGTCAACCAAAAGGCCGGCCCGCGCTTAATTCGTCCCGCGTTGCTATTTCAGGCACCTCTCCCCTCACCTCACCTCCACTTTCACGTGCACTCGTATACCTAGGTACCTATCCTATCTCCCCACGCACACGCTTGCAATTGCGCGCTACAACGCTACACCGCATCTTTCCATGATTCATCACTAAAACGACTTGTCCAGCTTCTTCAAAAATCGCCCCACACCCTTCTCAACCTTGGATATACGTATGCCCATGTTCGAGTTGGGCTGCCCTGTCGGTACAGGGTCGTGGTTCACAATCGCCGCCTCGTGCTCCGTCGGGCGATAGACTTGCTGGTGCACACTTGTCGCATCTGGCGTCGCCGCCGATGTGCTGCCATACTGGAACTGTGAATACCCTCCAGGAGGTGGCGATGCCATTGGCTGGTACCCCGGCAGCGGCTGCCCGGACAAAGTCTGCGGCGGTGATTGCGGGGCAGAAGGCGGAGAGGATGGCGGGGGAGGCGCGAACGCTGGAGGGCTCTGCGGTGGGCCAGTAAACCCACTGAAACCTTGCCCAGGCCCAGCCAGTCCTGGCGTGTACGGGCCTGAAGTCGGCTGAGGCCCAAACGATGCTTGCAGAGGGTTGTTGTACTGCTGCTGCGATTGCCCGTGCACAGTGGAGCCCAGGCCTGTTCCATCGGCTGCATCTGGCGGCGGTGGCGTCTTTTCTCGGTGTGCAATGGGCTCAGGGGCAGCTGGTGCTGCAGGATTGTATGCCATGGGCGCATAGTTGGCAGCATCTCCCGAGGGGCTGGCAGTTACAGTACGCGCAGGCGGCGGAGCAGATGGCGGGCCGGGAAACGAGGGCGCTGCGCTGACGCTCGGAGTGCGGCTCGAGTGCGATATGGCGGCCCTCTCCAGATTTGCTATCACGGGGCTCATGGCATCGGTCCTGTGCTCATGCGTCGTCGAACTGGGCGTCATGGTCTGGGGATTGGCCATTATTTGGAGCTGGTGCGGCTGCAGGATTCGCCGCAGCGAGTCGAGGAACATGGAAGCATCGTCTGGGGTCCACAGGTACACATCAATCGTGTGGATCCGATACATGTACTTGCCCTGGTTGTAGGGATCTGGAGTAGGAAGATGCCACTCGGACGTGTCCTGCTGCGGCGTTGACGCGGCCGTCCCATGCTGGCTTCGGAATGCATCCACCGTGAGAGTGAAGAGACACGGGTGTTTGTATGTCTGCTCGATCTTGACAATGTCGAGGGCTAGGCCGAGGTCAGCTTCCTCGTGTACCATTTTATAGGCACAGTCATGACTTACAGCCCAAAAAAGCGTCCTGGCTCGGGGTACCTGGTTGATTGGCAATTTCTATCCGCCCAGTCTGTCGCATAGGACTGTGGTGAAGATAAACATAGGAGCTTTTGTCGAAGCGGTGATGCAGCGGCTGGCTGGTAGGAGAGGAAAAGTAATAATGGACATCTGCGAAGAGTGTCATCAACGACACCTCGCCCGGCGCGGGAGGCATTTGGGGCAGTAGCAGCGGTGGTGGCGGTTGGCGGTGGTGGTGGTGTTGGTGGGGGCGGGGGCGGGGATTGGTGGTGAGGATGAGGATGAGAAGAGGATGAGGGTGACGGGCAGCAGTTGGGCGTGCAATCAAAAGGGGCACAGCGGCACGACAAGAAGATTATATACACACAGCAGTACAAGCACAGGCACAGACACAGACAAAGGCTAATAATGGAGGATTGCGGGAGCAGCGTCGTGAGTCGTTGTTGCTAAGCGCCGGACCAGGGCCTCTCTCCAGTCCCCACATGGACCCACAAGCGCCGCCCGTGCCCTTGATGGCGCGCCTGTGCTTGGAGTTTTTGACATTATTGTCAAGATACCTACCGAACAGCAATCCGACATCGCGCTCCTCCGCCGCCAACCTCCAGCCCGTGGCCCCAACTCGACGCGACCCCACGCGACGCGCCGGCTCGCCTCAACTCCTGCATCGCCGCAAGTCCGGCCACGACATCGCGACGCCGCCGTTGCCCCACGAGGGCTCCTTTCGTCGCATACGACCCCCACGCCGCAATGTCCCTCGTCAACCTCGCACACGTGTGCTCACATCTGCAAAATGCCTCCAAGGCGCGCCTCGGTCTGACGTCTATCCCCGTCTCCAAGCTGCACGTCAACCTCGTCCTCGGCCTGCAGCGCCAAGGCTTCCTCTCCTCCGTCACCCTCGGCGGCACCTCGCCACCCAAGCCTTTCCTCCTGCAGGCGCAGCCCGACCCGGAGGATCTCGACAAGATGCGCGATACCCTCAAGGACGAGCCTTGGCTAGCCTTTACCGCAGGGCTGGACGGCGACGCACACAAGGACACAGGCCTCGCAAAGGACAGCCTCAACAAAGTACATGTCCCCGAGAACCCCGCCCGTCGGCGCCTGTGGCTCGGTCTCAAGTACTGGAATAACGAACCCGTCCTCACCAACATGAAGCTCATTTCCAAGCCCACCCGCCGCATATGGCTGACTTCGCATGATCTCGCCAAAATCACAAGGACACGCGAGTCCAGCTACGTCAAGGGCCTGACCCATCCCGGCGAGTGCATGTTCCTCACCACCGACAGGGGGATACTCGAGGCCCGCGATTGTGTCGAGAGGCAGTTAGGCGGCATGGCCCTGTGTAGAGTCTGGTAATCGCTCAAGTCTTGCGATTTGTGTCTGCCATTTGTACCAATCTGTATCACTACTAAGAGCTACTTCTCTGCATGTACATAGCAATATGTACCGATCGTGTAGGTGTGCACTATGTAAAAATAAACATATCATCTATGCGCTCTAGGGAAGTCTCCAAACAGACTAAGAACTATTATACAGGGAAAAGCTTGCTGTTGTGTTAGTACTTCGAAGGGGCTCATTTTTGATATAGGGAGTTGCATAATTCTAGCTACACCCCGTGACGAGCGGGGCTTCCTGCGCACGAACATATCACCTAGTATGGCAAATCCCCGTTTCTACGAATCGTCATTCCCACCACAGTGCAGCGAGCCTTGAGGCAATACAGAAGCACAATTTTAGCTATCGCGATCAATTCTTGGTGTTGTAGTTACAATATGTTCCGCCCCTGTGGCTACAAGCTTGCGCCCTCTACCCTCCAAGCGGTGATCGACCGTATCGACGCAGACCTCAACGATACGCAAATCCACGCTCAAACAGGCGTATCACGAGGTTGTACAGCTGGCAAGCGACGTAATATATAGCAGTGGGGTCACCCGTACGCGCCTCCTTGCGTAACGCGCGGCCGCCCGGTAACTCTCAGCAACGCCTAAAGGAGAGAGCTCACCGAGTATCTCCACAGCAAGCCACAAGCGTACCTGGAGGAGACAAAAGACTGGCTACTGGAGGACTTTAACATATCCCTGAGCATTAGCTCGATATCTCGTGAGTTGAAGAAGATGAGGTGGAGCCGTAAGGTAGCTACCAAGCGGGCAGCTGAGCAATCTGATGCTCTACGCCGAGTCTTTCAAGCTAGAGTACAGACTCACTACACCGCTGACCAGATTATCGCGATCGATTTTTTTTTTTTTTTTTTTTTTTTTTT
>WODD01000041.1:48858-80053 GCA_019775935.1 Neoascochyta sp. HWLR27 | reverse complement strand
TGCTGAGCAGTCTGACCAGCGGCAGCGCCAGTCTGTCCCTGCTGAGCAGTCTGACCGGCACCGGCGGCGGCTCCAGCCTGTCCACGCTGACCCTGCTGGGCGGCTGCGGGCTGTTAGTATATCAGACCGACTGAAGTTGACAAGGAAAACTCACCCTGGCCGTTTCCGGCTGCACCAGCGCCCTTCTGGTTCTGGGCGGCACCAGTCTGCTGTCCCTGGCCAAGCTGAGCAGCGCCGGTCTGTCCTTGGGCTCCAGCACCTCCGGCAGCAGCGGTACCGTTGTTTGCGCCCGCAGCAAGCTGAGCCTGTTTTGATCAGTATGATATACTTGTTATGGACCTCAAAGAACTTACATTGCCAGCACCAGCACCAGCACCAGCACCCGCACCCTTAGCGCCCTTTGCGCCCTTTGCATTGTTTCCTGCAGCCGCACCGGCACCGGCACCCGCGCCAGCAGCAGCACCGGCAGCCGAAGTGGACTTCGCAGCAGCAGCACCGCTAGCACCAGTAGCCTTAGCAGCTCCGGTGCCAGCAGCAGCACCTCCTGCACCTCCGGCAGCGCCGCCTCCAAGTCCGCCAAGGAGATCTCCAACGCCACCAGCACCACCGGCACCGCCAGCAGCGCCAGCAGCGCCGCCAGCAGCACCGCCGCCAAGTCCACCGAGAAGGTCTCCAAGGCCACCTGCTCCGCCGGCGCCGCCTGCCGCCGCGCCATCGCCACCGGCAGCACCTCCGCCGAGTCCGCCGAGGAGAGCTCCAAGACCTCCTGCTCCGCCGGCGCCGCCGGCACCGCCAGCACCGCCAGCACCGCCCGTGAGGCCGCCAAGAAGCTGGTCGAGCTGACGCTTGTTCTTGTTGTGTGCAATCTGGCGAACGGCGGCAGCGAGGTGGGCAGGCATAGCCTTCATGTCTTCAGTCTTGACATAGCGCTTCACGGCGTTGTTGGAAGTAGGGGCCGCAAAGGAGGTGGCTGCCAGAGTGGCGAGGAGGATGGATGTCTCGAACTTCATGTTGATGTGATAAAATCTGAACGGGTATAGGTCGTGAATGGACTGTCCGGCAGTGAAGTATGAGGGAGTGTAAGAATAGTAAGCCGCTTGCAGCAAGTGAAGAGAAGTGAAAAAGAATCGAAGGCTGGGACCGTTGAGTGTGTGGGTAGTTGAGTATCGAACTGGAAAGAAATTTCAACGAGGAATTGACAATCCCTATATATCGATTTCGTGGGGTAGGGCCGATGAGCGGGATGGACGTGTCTCAAGTGGTTGACGCGTCTCGATCGACATAGGCCGCGACTTCAAGATGGTAGGTTTGCGTGCTAGAGCGCAGCCCAGTTCGGCTCCCGCGAGCGTCCCAGCGGCGCGGAGTGAGTGCGGAGTGAGTTGCGGATCCTTAGTCTGTAACCAGGCTGTTAGGGATCATCAAACGATCCAGGTGAGGTGACGTGTGTGGTAAACACGTGATAACTTGCTGAGGTGTGGCTGAGGCAAGCATCTACTCAGGGGTGCCTTGGGATGCTGGTGTACTGCATGTTGCAACATCCTATTTGTGAGAGGTAGTTGGCAGAGACGGCATGTCTAGATGGAGATGAACAGCTCTAATCCAGAGCGAATACAACCGTGTAGATTCACCCCTTCGTAGGACGCCTTTGATGCCTTCCGGGCGTGCTCGTGGCATTGCTTCTCTATGCAGCTGGGCCGGGGAGTGCAACCATCAATCGCACCCAGTACTCCTCTTGGTCAGCCACAGGGCTTCGTCATCTGTAGTCGACATTGAGCCGAAGAGGCGGCATCTCTAGACTATGGTGCTGCCGTCCATGTCGCGACGCCCATGAAACGACAGCGCGGCGCGCGGATCGCCGAGAGAACGCGCGGTTTAGGAGAAAAAACGCGTGGTTTGGTTTCGAAACTACCCATGCTCTGTCAGAACGAGCGGTCCTGCAACAGGAGATGTGAGAGGGTCCTTTTGACAGGCTGTTGACCGTTTGAGATTCGTTCTGGCCGACGGGGAATTGAGATGGACAACGGGGGGCGGGGGAGGTGGGTCGAAAGAAGCTCGGAGCTAGTGCACGACGCTAAACTCCCCAGGGCACTCTGAGCCTGAAACCGATCATCCCCAGGCCAAACACGCAGAACCGGAGATATTTGAGGCCAACTCAGGCGAATACTAGACTGGTATTGATTGCGCAATGTGTGTTACATATCCAACGAGGTATCAGCATCCGCCACATGAACTGTAATCACGGATCTGGACCACAACATCACCTCCTCCTCGCAAGCCCCGTCACAAGCAACTCGCCAGACCCAACCTCGACCTTCCATCCTGCACTAACGAGCGCCTTCGCAACAGCAGGGCCTAGCTTTCCTCTTCCATCAACACTGTGTCGTCCCAAGCCCACCACGATCCTGTACCCACCTGCACCGCCGCGTGCACCACCCCACTCGGGTATTTTTCTCTCCCCAAGCGACTCCCACCATGTCTGTGTTCTCTGCTTGGCTATCCTCGTTGCGCTGGCCACCGTGACGCCATGTAGATCGAGATGCGTGGCCGAGGACTGCGAGGAGACGAGTGCATCGGCGTCGGCTTCGTTCAGCACTTTCAGGTTAGCGCTGAGATCGCGTCCTTCTTGCGCGTAGTAGGCTGCCGCACCTCTCATCAGACCCGAGGATTTGCCTTTACGATACGCAGCAGATGCCTTCTGGAACGCTTCGCCGCGCTCTCGGGCTACAGAAGCCGTGCTGTGCGGCCGTAGCGACGACGGGAGCGCTGGCAGCTGGGGCGTTTCTGATGCGGGGTCTGACAGGTCGATTGGAGCATAACGCAGATCAAGCTTAATGCCGCCCTTGGCGCTCGTTTCGCTCGCAGGCTGCTCTGTAAGTGCTTTTGCGAGGTCATGCGCCTTGACCACTGACGGGTCGGTAATGCGTACGAGTGCGAGGGTCAGTTCCAGATCTATTGTGGGAAACTCTGCGTTGAGGGCGATCGCATCCTGCACCAAAGCGGGGTCAGGTTCTCCGTCTTTTTCATGCGCTTTCATGTCTTTTCGCACAACTGCCAGTATAGTTGCAGACAGTGATGCGCCACTTTCGTGGTAGATTGACGACACGGTCTTGTTGGAGAGGTTCGTGCGCGACGTGATGAAACCGACGTCCTGGCTTGTATTCAGCCATCGGTTGGTAGGCGTTGCAAGAGAGACATCGGATCCAGATGTGGTTGTGTCTGATGCGTAGAGGTTCACTTTCTGCTTCTTCTTCGATTTGCCCTTCTTTCCGCGCTGCGGGACGTGGTGATCTTCAGAAAACGCGTCAATGCCCTTTGCGACAGGCACTTCCTCGGTCGGACTAGCCCTGACGTCTTCAAAGTAGACATGGTTCAAGAGTTCATCTGTGGCCTTGCCGAGATCGTCGTTGCACTTCTTAAGCGTGTATGCGACGAGGTCGCTGCGCAGATTTGGGAATGTCTCGGCCAGCAGCTGCTCTTTTGTTTGTGTATCGAAATGCTTCGTGTCTCGAAAGTATCCTCCTTCTGAGGATCCCTCGGAATCAGACCCCGACCGTCCGTCAAGACTGAGGGTAGACAGCGGGTTGGACAAGTGCGTCGCATCGGTCTGCGTAGTCCATGTTTCGGCGTTGGAAGCGATATCGGAACCGTTCTTATCGAAACCGTCGCCAATCGGGCCTCCACTGCTGCCAGAGGGGTCGAATTCGAGTTGCTCGACCGAAGCCGTGGCCTTGAATGTGTCGAGTAGCTGCTTGGCTAGAGCGAGCGCATCAGGCTGCCCTGCATAGTCGTAGTAGATGGCAGATATAAGCGCAGGGTCGATTGGAGGGCAGTACTCCTGCTGCAAGTCGCCTGTTAGCGAGCTCGGTATGGCAGCGCTTGCGCCGGTTTCGTACCTCAAGAATGCGTAGATCCTCATCCATCTTTGTCTTTGAAATGCTCGAGACTTGTCGACGAACGTGCAAATTGCATACTAATAGAGACAAATAGCGGGGAAAAGAGTGTCGTGCTGTGCGTCTGATGCACAACGATTTTCGCAACTTTAAACGGGTCTGCTATGGGTAGAATGGAGGTGGTTGCACAGGTGCGAGGTTGTCGCGATGCGCGCCGTACGCGGGTGAGGCACTTGGAGGGGTCGAAACTGCCGAGCTTGGCGTTGGCTCTAATTACGGTACGACGATTACCAGCGTGGGGTGAAGAGCACCGTCGCGTTGTTGGATCAGGGAAAGGCACGCAGAGGATGTACAGAGATCCAGCGCGGTCGCGTCTATAATTTGATTGATCGCTAACCAGACGTCATTCTAAATTTGAGTCTATGCGCGTCATAAACTAAAGTAGGGTACGCTAGAGATTCAGCCCAGCGATACCGAGACCTTTCATTTGAAAACAACAAACTCATGTGTGGGATTGATATGTAGAAAAAACTTTGATATTCTAGCAGCTTCGTGTGCAGTTATACAGGCGACGATGTACTCGGAATTGTTCCTGTGTGTGGAATCTGAATCACTCATATCATAGGCAAAAATGAACAATGCTCCTGTTCAAAGGAAAATATTCGAGCGACAGTAACGTGACTGCAACACGTTTTGTACCACCTCAAAATTGATATAATTTATAACAACTAGTATGCTACCTCTGCTCCTTTGCACTTCGTAACTTGGCTGGTGCAATAAACCAGTTCTTACAAAACTCTGACCATGTTCTCTGGAAACGGAATAATATTCAACTTAGCTACCCATACGTTGGAGTCTCATTGCTCTTCAACACGCTATACGATGCAACCACATCGACCCTTATCTTTTCGCTTCTCGTTCACTCAGCAAGTACACGTGAAGCTCAAGGCTGAATCGACAGTCATCTTTCTGGTTCATTTTGTGAAACAAGGATGGCTTTATTGGACCCGATGGCGTGCAGAAAAAAATGGAAAAAGCCGTTCCGATGGCTAGGGAGGGGGCTAGAAAAGAACACGCGCGCAGGAAACGAGGCAAAAGTGGGCGAAAGAAAAAGCATAATTAATCATGTCGCTTTCCACGAACACTGGACACTCGAGTGTGGATACATCTCTCAGATCAGAATATAGAGATTCCAGACGATTCGGTGCTGTTCGAAATTTATTGTTCGTTGTTCTTCATTCAATGTCTGTCGCTAGAGTGGAGTGACTTTGTTTGGAACAAAGACCGTGGTGGAACTTGCCTCTTATAAGCCAAACTCTAATCACAAAATGAGAACCATTACCCTTTGATAGCTCGGATTATATCGCATGTCCCCTCTTTGATTGATGAAATTGGTGCACCATGACAGGGTAGACAGTTATCACACATGTATCGGACACTAAAATCGATAGGTGCCTGAGATTTGATACGTCTGTAGCAGTAAAAATGTCTCTGGTAAACTCATGATTCGTTTAACTGTACCGAAAGTACTCCACAATATATTTAGCTGTAGATGAGTGTCTATCAACTATTTGAACGATCCTCCCGACCATTTCAATCAGGCTACGGCAAAGCGATATATTGGCAAGAAAACGACAATGTATACTTCCACTACCGTTATTGGCCATTATTCACAGTTTAGAATCTTTCGCAATGAGATGATTTGTCGATTTCACGAGTTTCTCGCTATTTCTTCATTGATCGTAATGTATATTTGTTGTGCACATCAAACTAAGGAAACATCGTATAAGTGCATAATGTACAGCCTAACTACTCTGCTCGTACATTGTCAATATCTATACTTTTCATCCGTCAAGAGCTAGGCGTACCCCAAAACGACGACGCGACGGAGTTAATAACGCTCCGAAGTTGTCCATACACAGTGGAGCTTGCGACATCAAAGCCACCATGGCGTCCAAAGCTTCTACAATGGTGCGTAGACTCTTTTCCTATATCCAACACGCAGTATAAGACCACATTTCCAACCAGAAATGTGTGTTTTCACTATACTTCATCTGTCTCAAGAACAGCATTCACGATTCCCTCCAATGTTCAATCGCGGTTGTCGTTGATTATCAGATTTTCTCTTCCCCGCTCCGAGAATGGCTTCTCGTTCAATTAAATTTATTATCTAACAAAGAATAGGTCCGAAGACCGCATGCGAGAATGAATCTACCGGTCCCCACAGATCCACAAGAAAGGATGTCTGCATTAACAAACTTCTACCACACCCTTCCAGCAACAGAGATTATGAGCGAAGCCCTCGGTAGAAGGTCAACCCTCCTGCCAGCAACCCCACCGATCGCTAAAGCTCTTATAGAGTATATAGTGGCGATATGTGTTGATACAGAGGCGTGGACGAGCAACACAGACGAACCGACCGAGGTTGGTCTTGCATATCTCGAGCGAAAACACGTCGTAGGGGTTAAACCTGGCGAGCATGGCGTGAATTTTCTCAAACAGCTTCAGTTCTTCCACCTTCGTCTTTTGGAGAACACGCACCTCAAAAGTAACAACAAGGAAAGCAGGGGTGCAGAAGGAAACCGCTTTGGACACAGCCGATTCGTTGCCATTGACGAAGCCAAGGACTGCATGGACGAGCTGTTCAATCAATACATCACAGACAAGCCAGAATTGGCTGGTTGCAAGCGACCAGTGATCCTCATTGGACACGCTCTACTGCACGATGAGAAGAACATCAAGCGCCTGGATTACGACTTCTCGAGGCACGGCAATCTCGTTGCCAAAGTCGACACCCAGCCACTGGTCCGGGACGTCAACATGTGGAGCCCACCCCCGACAGCCCCCAAAAACATGATCAGTCTTCAAAACCTCTGCGACCAGGTCGTCAAGTTCAAGCACGAGGACCCACACACAGCCTGCAACGATGCTGCGCGGACGATGATCTGTGCCATTTGGTTAGCTCTCCCGACACAGTTCCGGCAGCACCCAGAGCAGAAGATGCAGCAGATTGCTACTGATCTGGAACAGCACTCAAAGTCTACGTCGCATGCGCATTGGGGCACAGAGCACCACTGTACTCGATGTGGCGGCCGAGACCATTCCAACGACGGGACGTGCGAGGTTCCTGTCGAGTGCGCGGCGTGCGCAAGATTCGATGCTCCAACAATAGGTAGGGCTTCCAAATTATACACTCATATAGAACAGCATTGCACGGCAGTAGCAGACTTCAAGGCCTGGGCAAGGCGTTACGTAGACGCCGCCAAGAAGAACCGACGACGTCCTGAAGGCCCGCCCGAAGGTTCGTACCCTTGGTCCGCCTGGACAGGAAAGTGGCCGCTCAAGGATCCATCTCAATTGCTCGGGTGCGAACCATACAGGGCTCAGCTCCGGGAGACGAATCCAGCAGACAGAAGTCCTGTCTCAGAAGCAGTCGATACTATCCGATATGCTCTTGGTTGGCAGTCACACTACGCATGGCAGGGTTTCCCTCGTGGTGGACGAGGCCGCGGCCGTGGGGGTAGCAGGGGAGGTTCTAGATTGAACAAGTTCGCTCCGGGTGGCAGAGGATAGGGCTTTTGGTAAGTTCTGACGGTGGATGATTGTTATTTTTGCGCTGGCGTACGCAGACTTTCTGGTTGTTGTTTTCTGTGAGATACCCACCGCCTTGGTTGTATAGATTTGTAAAATCCTACACTGTAATTGGTCTTACATTCCCTGAAATATCCAATCCCTAGTCTAGCGAAGCTATCCAAGGCAAGCAACTCAAATAAACAGCGTCCAGAGGATGAACTCGATTAAGGTTGTTGAGCCGCCTGCTTAGTCATTCAGCGGCCAACCTCCGTCATGTGCAACAATGACGCATTGCTTGCCGGCTGCCGCAACTTGCATGCGCCCAACACGGTCATGTTTGCGACTCAACAACGCACCCGCTCACCGTGCGTGGGGACGGACGGCGGCTGCCTTTTATAAGCCCTCTACTCAGTCTTCGTGCTGCTCATCAAACTCGTCGTGTGCGCCGCCTCCACTATGATTAACAATGGTATCCCGCAGTACCTCCTCATTCAGGCCTGCATCTTTGGACTGCGCGCGATCACGCCACTATGCGTATTTTACGTCTCCTTTAGCATCGCTGAACACCCTACCTCGTCCTGGGGCAGGTTCCTACTCGCCTGGAGCATCATCGAGACGCTGTTCTATGTAGCCGTCTTCATACCCCGCAAACGCGCGCTGCAGACATCTGCGAAACACCCTCCACTGCTCAACAAAGAAGAGCGCAAGGAGCTGTTCTGGAAATGCTGGGACAACATCCCAAACCCAGAATACTATCTTAGCAAGTGGTTTCTGGGAGCGAGGCCGCGCGATGTCAGAAGAGAGAATGTCAAGGAGTTCTTCGAGTGGGCGCTGCTGAACCGAGGAACCGAGAATGAAGACGAGCTCGTGAGAAGGGCGCAGGAGGACCCAGAAGCAAAGATAGAAGAGGAGGAAGAGCTCAACAGCTATGTAGATGGCACGCAGACGCTCCTGGGAAGGACGATCGAACCTGGCCGCGGCAGCGCGAAGAGCCTGCGACTGACCATCGACGAGGTCAACATGCTCCACCGACCCGCTGTGTGGTACCTGGTATGGCTTCTTGGAGATTCTTAAGTAAGATTGTACTGACTTGGTGTCCAGGCGGTCATGCTCGTCGATACCGTCACTGCAATTCGCTTGCGCATGAAGGGCTTCACCCTATACCGCAGCCACCTACGCTCGTCGCTTTCTATCTTTCCTCCTCGCCCTGCAAGTCTTTTCACACGACAGATCTGCTCCGCACCAGACCTCAGCTATTGGTACCGCCCGCACACCTCCAAGACGCGTCTCCCCATACTCTTCATCCACGGCATTGGTATCGGTCTGTACCCATACGTGCGAACACTCGCAGAGGTGGTCGAGCAGGACAACCAGTCGGCCGATGACGGCGAAATTGGCATCATCGCTATAGAGCTGATGCAGGTCAGCTTCCGCATCACCAACCCCATCCTTGCCAGGGACGAAATATGTCGTCAAATCGACATGATTCTTGAACGCCATGGGTTTGACAAGGTTGTTCTTGCCAGTCACTCGTACGGCTCTGCTGTCAGCACCCATCTACTCAAGAATCCCACCACCGCTGCGAAGATTGGACCAGTCTTGTTCATAGACCCGGTCACCTTCCTCCTTCACCTTCCAGATGTTGCCTACAACTTCACAGCACGGACACCCAAGGGCGCAAACGAGCACCAGCTGTACTTTTTCGCCTCGACAGACATGATGGTCGCTCACACTCTTGCGCGCCACTTTTTCTGGGCACAGAACGTGCTCTGGAAGGAAGACCTGCGCGGCCGGGATGTCACGGTGAGCCTGAGCGGCCGAGACCTCATTGTGAACACCGAGATCGTAGGAAGATACTTGAATGGGGTCGACCTGAAGAGTGAAGATCGGCAATGGAAGGACGCCCAGTGGAAGGGCCATGGGCTAGAGACGCTTTGGTGGCCAACAGCGGATCATGCGCAAGTGTTTGAGAGGAAAGAGGGACGAATGAAGCTGGTGCAGGTGTTGAGGGAGTACGTCAAGCGAAAGCCGGAGGAGGTTGAGCCCGAGTGGCCGTAGAGAGCGCAAACTTGATGAATTTATATTTAACTACCACGAACTAATAGTTACATCAAAACTGTTTCGCCAAGACCGGCGATTATCGTCTGGTCCATTCTGAACAGTCGTCTTGCATGCACATGCGGGGTCCCGTCCGGTTCTTGAGCTGAGACAACATGTCCGGACCGGCCCCGCACTGGGGAAACCGTCCCTATAAGCCATGACTTATCGCAACTATTGTCAGGTCAAACCACTTCTATCTTCTGGAGTCCTTCAACTAACTTCCAAGCAATTCGCAATATTCAAACAAAACTCAGTTGATCAACATGACCCACTGGATTTTGGGCGACCTGTTCACCAAGGACTATGGCCACCGCGGTAGCATCAAGAAATTATGGGAGATGCGTTGGAAGATGCCCTGCCAGCGCGCCGTCTACCCGTTCCACGACGGCGACTTCAAAGACTTCGAGCCCATTTTCGAATACCTAATCGCAAACAACATCAACGATCCTTACTCTGACGACTACACCAACGCCTTCCTCCCTACAGCGCAGGCCCTCGCAAAGCGCGCCCGGCAGCAGCTGTGCGCGGCCGACGGAGACCGAGAAAGAGGCCAAAAGCTCTCCCTCCGCGCCAACGCAGTATACCGCCTCGCGCGCTTCCCGTATATCGGGACCGATCTCAAGAAGCAAGTCTTCGAAGAGCAAAAACAAGTGTACCTGCGCGGCGCCTCGTCCTGGGCCGTCCCCATAAACGACATCACCATCTCGCACACGCACGCCTCAAACGGCGACGGCCCCACGATCCCCCTCTACACGCGCTACCCACCGGGCGCAGGGCCCTTCCCCACCATTCTCCTCATGACGGGCCTCGACGGCCACCGTCCAGACAACACGGAGCGGACCGACGAGATCCTCGCCCGCGGCTGGGCAACCGTCATCTGCGACATCCCCGGCACGACGGCCGACTGCCCCGCGAACCGGCGCGACCCGCTGTCGCCCGACCGCCTCTTCAGCAGCATCCTCGATTTCATTTCCAGCGCGCCCGAGCTCGACGCCCGCCGCGTCGTCGCATGGGGCCTCAGCGCAGGCGGGTACTACGCGATCCGCGCGGCGCACACGCACGCGGAGCGGCTCCTCGCGAGCGTCGGCCATGGCGCAGGCACGCACCACTACATTGGGCGCGAGTGGCTCGAGCAGGTCGGCAAGCACGAGTACCCGTTTGGGCTGGAGGAGGCGTACACGGCCAAGTACGGGTACGGGTCGTTTGAGGAGATGAAGGAGCGGTGCCAGGGGGAGTTTTCGCTGGTCAGTGCCGAGGGTGAGGGCGTGGCGGTTGTTGGGGCCGGGATGCGCTCGTGTAGGTTGTTGCTTGTCAATGGCGTCTTGGACGGCTGTATGCCGGTTGAGGACTCGTTGTTGCTTGCGGACTATGGGCGCCCGAAGGAGATGCGGTTCGTAAAGGAGAGGGTGCATATGGGGTATCCTGAGGCCAACGGCATTGTGTACCCGTGGCTGGAGGAGGTCATGAAGTGTGGGCCGGCGCAGGGGGGGTTGGGGGAACGCGACGCGAGCACGCCGTAGCTGGGTAGATGGTTATTGCTGTGCAGTTAGCCGGGTACCTGTGGAATGGTCTCCGTATAAGCAGAAGCTGGGGTTATAGCTCGTGTAGTAGCCATCCAATCATTCCCCAGTGCATACCCGAGGTCCCACTCCCGCCCTCAACCCCACTCACTGCGCTAGCTAAGCATCGCCCACTGCTTGAGTTTATCGATGAGGAGACTCCATCACCTGAAGATTCCCATACAGATTGAAACAACACGAGAGAGATAGAGAAGAAGCTTACACATTTCTGTTTGACTACCGGCCTGAGGAAGCAAAGCCCGACATCGGCCGCGGACGAGCCGAGTGTGAATCATCAGCTCACAGCTGACGGACGGCTTTTCGGACGCCGAGACGAAACTTCAACTTCTTCAACATCTTTTGTTCTGAATCCTCTCATCTGTGATATCGTGTTCTACGAACCAATACCACCCAATTACCCAACCATCTCAAACCACCACCACCACCACAATGGGCGTCTTCTACGAAACAATCCCCACCGCCCTAACACCCTGGATCCTCGACCAAAAGATGCTCTGGGTCGGCACAGCCCCGCTCTCAGGCTCAGGCCACATCAACATCTCGCCCAAAGGCGGCACAGACTTCGGGATCCTGAACCCCACGACATTCTGGTACCTGGACCTAACAGGCTCGGGCGTAGAAACCCACGCGCACCTGCACGAGCCCGGCAACGGGCGCATCTGCGTCATGTTCACGGCCTTCGCGGGCCCTCCACAGATCGTGCGGATCTGGGGGTCCGGCCGCGCGGTGGAGAACGGGACGCCCGAGTGGGACGCGTTTGTGGCGGAGCACAAAGTCAACGTGATCCCCGGCGCGCGCAGCATTATTCTCGTGGATGTGCACCAGTGCGCGACGTCGTGCGGGTTCGCGGTGCCGTACTACGACTTCAAAGGGTTCCGGCCGATTTTGAACGAGCACTTCGCGAAGAAAGAGCGAAAATTCCGCGAGGGGGATGAGAGCGAGAGCATCGATCGGTACTGGGCGTGGAAGAGCCAGCGTAGCATCGATGGGCTGCCGGGCATGAAGAGGGGGGTCGAGTATGCGCGGAAGCATGGCGTCGCGCCGCTGAGGAAGATGAAGGGGAAGTGGGCGCCGAGTGCGCCGCGGACGGTGAGGAGTTCGGAGCCGGGGATGGTGTTGTTGGTGTTGTTGCTGGGGATTGTTATTGGGGGCGCGCTGAGCTTGAGTGTTGTCACGCCTGAGAGGCTGTTGGCGCTGCAGAGGAAGGAGGCGTTGTGGTGAGGGCAGGGAGACGGCTCGAGGCGGGGCCTGCTGGAGGAGGGGCGGGTCGCTCGGGGTTTGAGGTTGATCGAAGCTCCAGCTTTCATACAACGTTTTTCGTAAATGCCAATGACGACAAGCCTTGCAGTAGAGCTTCACCGCGTGAGAGTTTCTCGGCCTTGCACATCCATGATCCACCGTGTGTCGAGTGTACGGCTTGTGTGACAGGGACGCTGGGCGTGGTTTGGAAAGACTGCAGCTGGGAGTGTTCGCGTCTGATGCACTCTAGACATAGAAACCTGCTACAGGTTAAGGGTAAGAAGCACCAAGGCTCGAGGGCCATTGACCCATGCCCAGGGTAGATAATATTAGCAAAAATCCTCTTCTACATAACTATTATACATTCGCTGTACTGTCCAGTGTCCAACCAGGGTATCCATCACGCCCTCTACTCTCTCGGTAAATCTCTAAACACCTGCTTGAAGATCTTCTGGCAATTGTACAGATTCACCAGCCTGAGCCTCTCATTATCCAAATGCGCCGAGTCGCTTGCCTGTCCGCACGGCAGGTGCGCCGCAGGGGCGCCGAATTCCTTCTCTAGAAAGCGAATACTTGGGATGCTTCCGCCCTCGCGGATATAGAGAGGCTTGCGGAAGGCTGGTGATGCCGATGTGGGAGACGAGATGACAGGAGCGGGTACGTCGGATGACCCAGCAAGTATGCTTGACGTAGCAGGTGTGGGACGTGGACTGAGCGGCGGGCTAGTGAGCGCAGTGGGTTTTATGCTCTCGCGACGCTGGTTCAGGGAAGGGCCCCAGACATCCATAATCGCCGACTCGAGCGTCTGGAAAAGCTCGTTGGTGTAGTCGCCCAACCACGGCTCGGCTTGGTGGTCGATGGTGACGGTAAGACTGTTCTTCGAGTCAAGGTCGGCAAATTCGGACTGCAGGAATGTCTGTAGAGTACGAGCAACCTCAGACGCTTCTTGGTTGGGTACAAGCCGGATGGACAGAGCTGCTTTGGCGAGGCGCGGGATGATGGTTGAGTTCTCTGGGCCGGATGTCTGGAAGCGATGGATGGTGAGAGAAGCCTCGCGCCATCGGCGCATCAGCGACTGGGCCAGCTCCTCGGGGTCGCCGAGATCGGGGTTATTGCGGACTAGGGTTTGTGTGATTGCAGTGTAGAGTGCCTTCTCATCATCGGCAAGTGGGAGGATGGGGTCGTAGAAGCCAGGAATCTGGACCTTACCGTGGCGACCAGTCAACTTTGACAACAGCATGACAAGATCCTTGAGCGGCTCGTCGAGCAGCTCACTTCCGTCGACACCACTGTGGAGATCAGGATGCTTACTCTCGATCTGTACGGTGGCATGAATAACACCTCGCAGTCCGTAGGTCAAACAGGGCACGTGGTCATCAAGCCAGTAACTGTTGGCGAGCAGAATGTAGTCGACATCGCCAATCAAGTCTTTTCTCGACTGAACGGCCTTCTCGAACCCGCGAGAGCCGCTCTCCTCTTCACCCTCGATGAGGAATATAACGTCCGAGTCAAGCCGCTGCTCGTTAGCCAGCTCATGTGCCGCGTATATGGCAGCCATGATCGGGCCTTTGTTGTCAGAGACACCTCGCCCATACAGGTAACCGCCCTCGCCAGTCAAGCTGAAGGGATCGTGTTTCCACTTCTGGTGCTCGTTCTCTGCGGTGATGACGTCGTAGTGGCCGTAGAACAGGATCTTTTTGCGAGACGCTGCAGTCGATGGATTGCCCCTGAACTTGGCGAACACGATAGGATTGTATGGCTCGCTGGTGCTGATCATCTCAGTAACGGCGCCGAAATTTTGGAAAACAGAGCGCAGGAAGGAAGCGCCTCTGCGGCAGTCGGCGCGGTATTTAGGCAGAGATGAGACGGTGCGAAAGGAGACGAATTGTGTGAGTGATTCAACCATGAGATCTGGGCGTGTTAGCTAGGGAATTGATGGCAGAACAGACAGAGAAGAAAGACCACACACCATTGTTGCTGCGCCTGGCTGCGGCAGATGGCCCTGCACAGTCGCGGACCTCCCAGATGACGACAGTATTGTCATTGCCGCCAGTCACCAAGGTCTGCTTGTCACCGTACGTGGTATAGGCTGAGGCGAGAATGAGGCCATTGTGGGCATTGAACGTCGACACGGTCTCGTAGTGCTCATTGAACTTGTGCACCATGCCTGACTTGCCGCCAGCAAAGAGAGCACCGCCGCCGAGGGTGAGCGAGTGGACGTCGCCAGTGCTCGCCTTCAGACTCCTTACGAGCTGCCGTGTCTCGAGATCCCAGACGTTGACCTCGCCATCGAAGCGTCCAGCGTAGAGGAAGGAGCCCTCACGTGCGAGCGAAAGGATCGACTCGCCCTCCTCGCGGCCGTCTTCAAGGGTATAGATATTGGAGATGAGGCCGCGCCGGGTAGGGTCAATCCGCCACAGCAGGATGCGGCCATCTCCACCGCCCGAAACCAGGACTTCCTCGTTGGGAGCCTCTGGCAAGATGCCCTTGCCCAGCAACATGCAATGTACATATCCGAAGTGGGCAAACTGGTAGATGTCCTGGCTGTCAATCTGCAGCTCTTGGCCACCGACGGCGTCGCGGGGGCGGGTATCAGCGCCGCTGGGCTTGGGCGTCTGGACGCCGCCAGGGCCGAGCGAGTCGAAGAAGCGGTTCTTGCGCTCAGACGGGTGTGAAGTCTGGGCGGGAGTGGGGCGGGCATCCTTCTCCTTGAGGTCGTACCACTGGATACTCGTGTTCTGGGCGCCGAGGTAGAGGGTGCGGTGGAGCGACGAGTAGGCGAGGCAGAAGATGTCGCCAATGTCGTAGGGCGACCACAGGGCGTAGAGGTGGGCAAAGGTTGAGGTGCACCAGACGTTGACGATGGGGTCGGTGGCACTGGAGAAGAGCAGCGTGTGGTCGTGGGAGAGGGCGAGGCCGAGGACGCTGCCCTTGTGGGCGTGGATGACGCGCAGACGCTCGTATGTGTCGAGGCTGTAGACAAGGATCTCTCCGCCCTGGGTGCCGGCAAAGAGGAACTGGCCTGAGATGGCGAGGGCGAGGATCGACTTGTCGTGCTTCATGCGGTGGGAGAGGGCCGGGGCGCCCGCCGCGTGGGGGGCATGATGCTGGCGACCTGCCATTCGCGCGCGTCAGTCTATGCTATCGCTATGGCAGTCGCTCGGGGACTGTCGGGGAATAGTGGCATAGCGGGAAGGAAGGGAAGGGAAGGGAAGTGAAAAGGCGCCAGCCGCCGCAACCGCAGTGTGGTCGTCGAGCTAGAGCGATGACGGAGCGTTTTCAGGGTCTGGTGGGGCAGAGGACAGCCCACCCCACGTTGCTGCACGTGACGTTGAATAGGAATCGACGGCCATGCTTCCGCAGCCAACAACTCCACATGTGCATATATAACTCACCTCTGCTGCCGTCGGTCTTGTCCACCACCACCATCCCCAAGGGCTGCGTGTACTGGCACATGGATCGTCCGGCCGCGCTACACGCCGAGAGCAGGTGGAGCGGGTAAGCAGTGAACTGGCTGTCAACAGGGCTGCCGTCTTGGTGGCCGTCCTGGTGGCCGTCTCCGTCGCTCAGCGTCGTGTCCGAGGCACAGTCTTGCTCTGGGTCGATGACCGTGTCGCTTGAGAAGCTGGAGCGGGAGCTGGAGACGTGGCGCGACATGGCTACTCGTCGCTCAGGAGGCTATGGCGTGCGATGGCGCGATTGAGCATTTGAGCATTGTCCATGCCGGCCAAGGGAGGAGAGCAGAGGAATGGCTCTTATCGCGGGCGTCTGCCGCCTGCCGTTTGCTGTGCATGTAGCACATTGCACGCCCATCTACGTAGGCCACAGTGCATGCTCCTGCTGGTGATTGCTG
The DNA here is from genome assembly GCA_019775935.1 of Neoascochyta sp. HWLR27. Lineage (NCBI taxonomy): Eukaryota > Fungi > Ascomycota > Dothideomycetes > Pleosporales > Didymellaceae > Neoascochyta > Neoascochyta sp. HWLR27. The sequence goes on along the minus strand of WODD01000041.1, from coordinate 63,818 downwards.
TCGAGACATTCCAGAGGCCATGGCGGCCAGCCAAACACGTGGTGCGCTGTCTGCGGATCACGGGGCGGGGGAGGACGGCGGAGGGGTTGCTTTTGCGGCCCTTGTGCTCGGTAACTGCGGCTGCGTCCGCTCGCTGCGGGAACTGCGGCTGTAAGTCTGGGGCTGATGATGATCGCCGGCGGAGAGGAAAATTTGACTACTATCTAGCATGTACGTCGAGAAGGAATTTCTGGAGCGTGGCCGGGATGGACAACGAAGACGGCGACAAAGACGACAGCGACGACGATGACGACAGCGACAGGCCAGTACCGGAACCTACCAATAATGCCCTCCAATACCTTCCAAATACCTTCCAATACCAGCACCAATACCGACCCCAGGCCGTCTCCAGGATACGGATATAGAACGAGCGTCTAGATACCTAGATGGCCATGTAGATCTGGCCACGACACGACGGCCAGCACGGCGCCGCTTGGGCCGCAACAGCACAGTGTTCGCATTCGCGCCCAGGTGCCAGGTCAGCGTCGACGGCTGCGCGGTGCCATCAGCGTGCGTTGCCAGAGGGCCATTCCTGGCCGACACGTTCCCTGATTGATTACTGACTTTGGGGGCGGGCGAATGGCATGGCGGGCTCTCGCTGGCGGCCGCATAGTCGGCTGCCTAGTGTCTGGGGTCGCCTGCATGTCCTGTGAGGGCGCGACACGCAGGTCGAGAAACAAGATGGCGCTCACGATACCAATACCGTCACCCCGACTGGCACTCTAATAACTGGCACCCTGACTGGCACTCTGACTGGCACCCTCGCCAGGCGCCTACCTGACTGGAGCGCTTCCTGACGCAGCCTGCTCCGCCTTTTTCGTTGCCTCACTCTGCTGCCGCCCCGCTGCCGCCCGCCGTCCACCGCCTCTCTCTGCACCCACCCAACAACCCAGATAAAAGGCCCCCGGCTCCACCGCATAACGAACGACATCGGATCAAACCAGCAAAGTGGACCGCCCTGCCCTGCGTGCCTGCGTATACTGTGGACCGCTGCGCTTGGATGATTCCTGACCGCCTCGCTAAATCGCTATCGCCCCAGCCCCGGGCCCTCTAGCTGCCTAGCTCCCTCTACACCTAAAGACTACCGGTCAAGTCCTCGACGCTGCCGCAACACGCTCGTCTCGTCGCACAACTTTTCACGCCCCTGTGCCACTGCAGGGGAGCCGCACGCACTCGCCCTCTACCCTGTCCACCCCCTCTACCTCCCTCTCTCCCCTCACCATGGGCGTCGGCGAGACCATCACCGTCATCAACAAGTCGGGCAAGGTCGTCAGCAACGTCAGTCCCATTCACCGCTTCTTGGCCCAAACCCCCCACTGACGTCTTCCCAGAGCAAGCACGTCTTCGGCGTCTTCAAGGAGGCTCGCTCGGCATACCGCGAGCGCAAGGCCGAAATCAAAGCTGAGCGCGATGCTGCTGCCGCCGAGAAGAAGGCCCTAGAGGGCGTCCGGTCCATGCGCCTCGACGACGACGTCCAGTCACGCGCATCCCACCGCTCCAGGCGCTCTCACACTAGCCGCCACCCTTCGCGCCCTCCGCTAGAGCGCAACCACACCGACAACCCCCGTTCCAGCCGCCACCGCTTCGAAGATGACCTCGCAGGTGCGACCGAAGGCGGGAGGGACCTCGTCCGTCGCAACTCGGAGCAGGTCCCACGCTCGCCCCGCACCGTGCAGCGCTCCCATTCAGTGCCCTATGTTGACATGGACCTGGCCTATGGCGACGTGCCCCCTCCCCTGCCCGAGTCCAGGTACGACGATGGCGAGATCAAGGAAAAGGCCTCCAAAATCACCATGCTGCTCGACGAGGCAAACTGCCTGCAGTACAGCGCCACGGCCATGATTGAGAACTTGCAAAAGAACCCCGAAGCCCTCGCCGCCGTCTCCCTGACCCTCGCCGAAATCAGCGCCCTCGTCAGCAAAATGGGGCCCGGTGTCCTCCTGACGCTCAAGGGCAGCTTCCCCGCCGTCGCTGCTCTGCTGCTGAGCCCACAGTTCATGATTGCCGGCGGCGTCGCTGTTGGCGTCACCATCGTCGCCCTCGGCGGCTACAAGATCATCAAGAAGATCCAGAACCAGGAGACACCCCAGATGCTCGAAGGCGGGCCCGTCCAGATGCCTGCTAACCCACAGGGCCTGCCAACCCGCAGCCTGGCCGAGGAACCCTATGAGCTCGACGAACTCGAGACACGCGAGCTCTCCCGCATCGACCTCTGGCGCCGCGGCATTGCCGACGTCGAAGCCTCTTCCTCGGGCTGCAGCGTCGATGGCGAGTTCATCACTCCGCAAGCGTCGCGCCACCTCGTCGCCGAGGGCGTCCTGGACGAAGACGACCTCAAGTCACGCCGCAGCTCGCGCATCCGCGACGACGGCGACCGCCGACCCAAATCGCACCGCGCCAAGAGCGAGCGCAGCTCCTACTCGGCCGCGCGAAGCGAAGCACGCAGTGAAGCGCGCAGCGAGCGCACCAGCCACACGTCAAAGACACACAAGACGTCCGACTCGCGCCGGACCAAGACAATGAAGGACGGCAGCATCGCCGGCAGCTCGTCGGGGAAAAAGAAGGAGAAGGAGCCCAGCGGCTTGAAGATGCTGTTCCGGTCGCGGACGGCTGCGTACTGATTTTTTTTTCTCATCTCCGCCTTTTGAACACGTTCAGGTGCCTGCCTGCTTGCTGCATCTGCATCTGCATCTGCATCTGCATTGCATTGCATCGCGTCTGCATCGCGCCTACGAAAACGACCTAAAGACTAGACGACTAGACGACACACGACGACTTTTCCTTCCTTCCTCTGTCACCATCTCTTCTCGCACACACAAACACATACATTTACCTTCCAGCGCACCACTGCGCCTGCATCAACCACCGCATAGCTTTTTCCGTTTATTTAGCGCAGGCACGGCGTTTTCATCACTTCTTTTTTTGTTTTGCTATCCGGTCTTCTGATACCGGATCTGGAGTCCGAGATGGGCGTTACGGCGTTCTTTTTTTCTTCAGTCCTCGTCTCTTCAACGTGGGACGAGACAATCGCGAGCTTGGGATTCAATACCTCGCCGTTTTTTTTTACAGTTCAGTGCCGTATATAGTACAGATAGTGCGAATACAGTCGATGAACTGATCTTGCTTGCCTCGTCGCTGCTCGGGTTGTGAAGGAAGGGAGGGAGAGAAGGGGGAGTGGGGGACGAGGCGCTTGTCCTTCTCTTCTCTCCTCTTCTCTCCCTTCGCGGTTTCACGATCATAGCTCGGTGTTTCGATGGGCTTCTTGTCGTCCCTGTGAATCCTTGCCCCTCACCCCTCACACCTAGCTAAGTCCCGCAAGCCTATACACGCCCGAATCTAGTTAGAACAACAACCCACGCCTGAGTAAATCTAACTCCTTCCTCTGACCCTCTACATCCTCTACACCCTCAACATACCCCCTTCCCATATCCCTCCACCAACCCACCCCGCCCCACCGCCAACACGCCAACACACAACACGCAAACCCATCACGCGCCCCCCTCGCCTACCCCTCTTGACCGGACCGACTCCGTAACGCCGTAACGCCGTCCGTCCGCACGCACGCACACGACTCGCCCAGTGGAGCCGGGGGGCTGGCAAGTGGGGTCGGGTCGGGGTCGGGGGGACGCAAGTGGGGCGCGCTCGCCTGCGGGAGGCCGGGAGGGGGTTGGGCGGGTCCGTGGGGTGCGGTGTAGCACTACCTAGATCATCGTGAGGTAAGATAGTGTGATATAATGTGGTGGTGTGGTGTTGCGGTGTGGTGTGGAGGGTAGTTGATGGCTGACTCGATGGCTCGCTGGCTCGATGGCGGAACAGGGCGGGGTGGTGGTGAGTGTGCCATTTTTGGAATCGAGAGGGTAGGGTATGGGAGGGGGGCGGAGTACAGATAGGGTGGTTTGGTTGCTTTTTGGGCTCGCGCTGGATTGCTCGCGGGTTTGAGGCTGGAGTGGGGGGACAGCTGTCAGGGCCGGTGTGGTGGGTTTGTATGGAGGTAGGTTTGTTGGTGGGTGGGTGGGTGGAGATGGGCTGGGTCTCTGCAGGTAAGTAGGTAGGTGAGTGGGTGGGTGGGAAGTCCACTGCGCGGCTACATTTTCGGGGTTGTTTGGTGTTGGCTTGGGGTTTTGCTCTGATGGAGACTGCTGGAGATGGTGCTTGGTAGATGGGCTTGGTCTGGTTAGAGCATCTGGAGTTGGTTGGTCTTCGTGCTTGAGGTTGGAGGTACGAGTGGATAGTACCTTGCTGTGAAATTGCAGATCAGAGTATGTGCTGCGCGCTCGGGTCTGCCTGGTTCTCGGAAAACGGCGAGCTATCAAACTTCGACCGTTAGCTGTGACTACGAGAGCAGCAGCGTTTTTCCGCTGATGTGCCCTGGTAGCTCGGTATCGTGTCAAGATTAGATGGAGGATAAGTCTTGAAAGCTGCGTGGTCCGCCAGGGCTGGTATCGTAAATGAGTAGATTTGAAGACCTAGGGATGGCAGGTGTTGGGGAATTCGACAGCGCCAGCGTCTTTGAGCAGCCTGACTACCTCCTTGTGGCCAAGACCTGAGGCTTGTTGAAGCGCAGTACCCAATTCACTCTCAGCATTCACCTCAGCCCCAGCGCCTAGGAGCAGCTTGACTACCTCCTTGCGACCAGAACGTGAGGCTTGTTGAAGCGCAGTACCGAATGCACCCTCGGCATTCACTTCAGCCCCAGCGCTTAGGAGTAGCTTCACTACCTCCTCGTGGCCAAAACCTGAGGCTTCTTGAAGCGCAGTACCGAATTCACCCTCAGCATTCACTTCAGCCCCAGCGCTTAGGAGCAGCTTCACTACCTCCTCGTGGCCAAAGCCTGAGGCTTCTTGAAGCGCAGTACCGAATGCACCCTCAACATTCACCTCGGCGCCAGCGCTTAGGAGCAGCTCTACTATCTCAATTTGGCCATTTGATGAAGCTTTCTGAAGCACAGTACTGTCAAAACCACGCTCAGCATTCACATCGGCCCCAGCGCTTAGGAGCAGCTTGACCACCTCCTTGTGGCCATGAATTATGGCTTGTTCAAGTGCGGTTCCTGACTTACCCTCGGCATCCACCGCGTTTACATCAGCCCCTGTTTGGAGCAACCGTTCGCCTACTTGAACGTATTCTCTTTCGACAGCTGCGTATGATGCGGTTTCTCGACGAAGCGTACCCCTTGATGGGTTGATAGGAGTTCCCGCATCAAGTAGTTGCTCTACTATCCGGTCATTGCCACATCTTGCAGCTGAAATGAGTACATTTGCACAATCTGCAGCCTTCTGGTCGACATTTGTGTCATCGTCTGCGTCTGCATCAAGCAGCAGCCTCACAACAGTCTCCATGTTTCTCTCGACTGCCTCGGATAGTGGAGATACATCACTCCTGTCTCTTCTATCAAGAGAAGTCTTCTGAGTAAGAAGGAGAAGCTCGGCGACTTTCTCGTGCCCGTTCTGAATGGCCACAAGAAGCGGCGTGTGGTGTCCAAGTGCCGGGTCGCCATCAACTCTGACTTTGTTGGTAGCAAGCAGAAGGCCCACTAAATGCGTACGCCCGCTTTTAGAAGCATACCAAAGTGGCGTTCGTCCGTTGTGATCGGCCAAATCGACAGGGTAGAAGTCAGAGTCGAGAATGACAGCAAGTAGTCCAGTATTTCCCAAGTCCACTGCATTCCGAACAAGATCGGATTTACGCGAGAATATGAATGCACGGTTTATCGTCTGGTCATTGTGTATGTTGTTAGTTGAGATAGGCGATTGAATAAATCGATTTGCTGAAGTTGGATGATCTTTTACTGCCTCGAAGAAAATCTGAGTAGTATCAATGCTTCCACAAGCCACTGATGCAAAAAGTGGGGGACCGTAGCGCTCAGTTCCCACTTCGAGGCAGTCAAGAGCTGATAGTGAGGCTTTGATGAGGTTCTTGAGATTTCTTTCCGCCAGTAGATATAGTAGACTGACATTGTTTGTATACTTTCGAATCCCATGCTTTTCGAGAAGGTTGTTGAACTCCACCCAACGATCAATTGGGAAGCCTTTTAGGTGTTCTTGCGTTATACCATAACCTTCAGCAGTGTCTGCATGGTAGAGAACGTTCTGTACGGAATATGCTAGGAATGGGTACTTCTCAACGACTGACTTTATCAGTCCTTCTGCCGCTTGTTTTTCGGTTCTCTTCGCAGCTCGTTGCGTGTCTCTCTCTCCAGTCAGGGATCCGGGCTGGTTGTCGACGCTCTCAGTACCGCTGGGTGGAACAGATATGTCCAGCTTCATAAAGTTCAAGCAGCATTGCTTCAAGGTCTCGTGACTGGTTCCCTGGAAGTTGTTTGCAAGCTCTGGCCAGATGTTGCTCAAATTGTTGCCCTTCAGCAGGAAGTCTCTAACTGACTCGTGAATGAATTGAACTCTCTGAACCTTGGAAGTTGTGATATCAGTAAGACCTTTCGAAGAGTCCAGGATAAACCGTTCAATTGCGTCTGGAGTCAGTTCAATCTGGTCCCACTCTGACAGTTCTTCTGGCTCAACTCCCGACAAGATTGCATAGTATAGCTCAACCGGAGTTAAGGGCGTCTTTGCAAAGAGGACCCACTGAATGCAAAGTAAAAGTTCCTGTCTGTTATGAGAGTCTCGGGTCAGAATGTCGCGGAAGAGTGTATGCAGGTCGCCAGGGATCTCTTGGAGTCGTCGTCGGAGAGCGTGGATCCGACCCCTATCGTGCTCTTTGTTCAAGATTCCTACAACAAGAACGACCCACATGAAGATTCCTGAAGCCTTTTTCTGTACTTCAGTGTAGATTTGCTGAGCTAGTTTACTCTTTCCGATCTTGAGTTCATTCTCGATGTAGTTGGTGATGTCTTGATCGTGACCTTCTTGGCCTTCCAGAACAAGCTCGATTCCTTTCTGGATGGTAATGTGTGGGTAGTGCCGACTCGAAAAGCAGATCTGAAGTGGGATTTCAGACGACGCTACAAGCTCGCCGATACGTTCGAAGAACGCTACCATCTCGCGGATTTGCTGCTCGTTGCATTCGTCCAGAGCATCGATGTAACAGATAGTGGGCCTCTCTAGCATTTTGAACGCCTGCTCCAAGAGTGTTTCGAGAGCTCCGATACCCCATTCATGCTCCATGCTGATACGTGTTGAAGACAGACCGAGCGAGTCGAATACACACAGGAGTCGAGGAAACTTCTCAAGGAGCTGCAATAGCAGTGACCGGTACGTTCCGATGGTGGATCGCTCCAAATTCTCGCCTCGCGCATTGAAGAAAAAGGATATTACCTCGCATTCTGTCGTCTTTCGACGAGTCTGAGCTATAGCGAACTTCATCAAAGTCGATTTTCCGGTTCCAGGTTTCCCTTTGATCCACAAAAAGCCATGGTGATTGTCTAGCTTGGTGGGGTCCAGCCACTCGAGGTACTCAGGGCATCTCAGTAACCATTTGCACGTCCGCGCGTGGGCGTTTTTTATCGTCAGGTGACGCGCATCGATTTGTTCGAATCGCAACGAATCCAGAAGAGCTTGTTTGTGCTCGTCATGTAATGGTTGTTTGCAGTTACTTGATTTCTTTTGGACCTGTTCCCGGAGTCGATCCAGGGCGTTTTGACGTCCTTCGCCATAGATGAGAGGCATGAACACATCGAAGAACCCGAGCAGACAGTACACAATGTCCTCGTCGCGTTTAGTTTGGCGGTTCTCTACCCAGGATAATATCTCTTTCTCGCTAAACTGCGACAAAGACTCTCCGCGAATAGCCTGCGCTGCTACTCCTGTTATCTCCTGAATGGTTTGCTCTAGGGAGCCTTTGTTGCCAAGTAATGTTCCTTCTTTCGAAAAGAAATCGACGGTCGTAGGGGCGACAAGTTCTTGCAGGGTCCAGCCACGGGTGAACCATCTGCTTTGCCTAAGTGCCGGCTTCCATCGCTGTGAGCGATCGTCGTTCGTGGAGGGGTCATTCGAAACGTCGGAGAGATACACATAACACCTTGTCGCACTCCGGTACCACCGGAACATTGAGTTGATCGCCTCTTGAAGCTCGGCAGCGTCGGCTTTGTTGATGCAACAGGTGTCTGCCCAGCAATATCGCAGCCCATCACGCGCGGCCTGGCTTGCACAAAAGGTAAGCTTTTGATACCCCGCCTTCGCCCTGGCTAATGTCTGTACGCTCTCGGTCAAGTCCTTGAAGTTGACCTCTTCTTGATCTGATCCCCAGGTGTGGGACAGAATCGCATACGCTGGTATTGCGTCTGATCCTAAGTACTCGACGAGGCTGAAACTACCGTCGTCTTCAAGTCGCAGAAGTCGCATGATGAGATGAGAATGTGAATGGCGAAGAGTGCATCAAAACTCAAAGCAGAAGAAAACCAGAAATCTCCAAGTAGGGTGATAAAAAGGACGTTTTGGCGGACGCAAGGCGTGGGTGGGTAAAGAGGAAGGAACGGGGCGCAGCGGCTGGGCGGCGGATGTCGTGGCTGAGCCCTGCGGGGGCAGGCGACGCAACATGTCACGGACTGTCCTCGAAACACAAGGGCGGCAGCCTGATCGAGTGTTTTTAATGCTTGATTCACCGTGGTCCGGAGAGATCTAAGATCCTGTTTACTGGGCCTGACAATAGCAACATGGATCACGTACATCACGTGCAGCATCTCCCTAAACGGAGTCTTGGCTGTTGTGTTGCATGAATACGGCATCTCGTCACAACTGACCAGACAAGGCGAGTTGACCTGCAGTACAAGACAGAATATGGCATTATCTCACTAGTGGAAAATTTTTACAGGGCCAATAATCAACCCAACGCCATGATGTACCGAAAAAAGAACATGTGAATAGATCTTCGATCCTAACAATCTCCCGACCTCATAGGATCGGGTTATCATTGCCATACGCAGTACCGACCTCGCCGGGGAAGCTCGCCCAGAAGTCCTGGGTAGCCACCATCATAATCTCATCCATCTCCGCGTTGCTCATGTCGAAGCCTGTAAAGTCGAACGTCTCGTCCATGTGAGGGATCGGTATTGCGTTTACGGATGCCCAGGAATACGTCGGAGTAAATGCATTGGGTGTTGGTGCAGTCGTCGGACTCAGGACGTTGTATTGTGATGTAGCGTTACCCTCAGGCTGGTGTGGGGACAGAGACTTCATGTGAGATTGGGAAGTGGACAGAGGGCGATGACCCTGGACTGGCGAAATTGTTGTTTGCACAATGGACGTGTCAGGTCCACGCACTGACTCGGTATGCTTCTGGACGGGTGTGGGCTGAAGAGCTCCGTAGTCCGTCATAGCGCGTCGAAGCGCTGTCCTCTCTTCTGGTGATGCTGGGCCGCCTTGGCCCACAGTCGAGCGGTAGTAGGCCTGCATGCGCTTGATGGTCTCAAACTGGACATTGTCAGTCTTTGTGTGCTGTCTCCAAGTGAATTGTACTTACCCATGTTTCGGCCATCGGCCATTGCGTCTTCATCTCCTTCAGAAAAGTACAACCCTGGATGACCCGCTCACGTGCTTTTGCGCTGATCTGCGGGTCATCTTCGCTGCTGGGGAAATTGACCAAATACAGCATGACTCCGACGGCCGTGTAGATTGTGAACCCAATCCAAGGTACCAGGCCGCGCAGAAAGTAGACGCCGAACGTGCGCATCTCCTCCAGCATCTCCAGGACTGTATTAGACTCTTTGAACAGCTCTCTTCGTGAGGTCTTCTTCCAGGACTTCCACTGCTCTCTGTGCTCATTGTACGAGCTAGTATTGTCCTCAACACCAGTGCCGTTCTGCTGGGGTCCCAAGACTGGAAGATACGCACGATGCAAGAACATGTAGCTCATGAAGTAGATGCTGTGCATGTAGCAGTACGCCTGGCCTTGATCAACGGCGTTATGGCTGTGCAGAGAGAATAAATGGTACTGTGACCGCTGCGGCAAGGAGTTTTTCCATCCTTCGAGCTCGTAGATAAGCTGTTGGAACTGGGACGATGGCGACCAAGGCAGCTCGGTCTTGATGACATCGGAGCAAGCCCAGCGCGCCACCTTTCCCCAGATATTGGCAACACGCATGCTGTAGCCGATCATGCTGATCTCTCCTCTGGGTAGAGCCACGGGCGGCATCCTCACATTGCCATCGAGGTGTTCGGTGCATACTGGCTCGCCAAATATGAACTGCTCGCGCTCGCAGGGCAACTGGATGTCCATGTCGGCAGCAGTCATGGAACGCTTACGACCCTTACCACCACTCAATAGCGAGTCCATCAAGAAGCAGGTCCAGGCGGTACGGCGACGGACTTCGGCCTCGATAAACTCCTCGCGTGTGGGCATTCGATTGCGGGGAGCTTTGAGCTCCTGCGTCAGGTCCATGACCTCGACAAGACGGATAGCCATGCCAAGGTATATCCAGGCACGTCGACCGTTACCCGCACCCCAGTCATGACCGGTCAGCATGAGAAGCGCTTGCACGCGACTGATGCTCGGCGTCTCGAGGTCGGCCTGCAGCATCTGGCGGGCGTGCGCGGCATATGCATTGCTGGCCTCAGTCTGGCTCTTGAAGGGCGCCGGAGGGCTCTGGACAAATCTGGTAGACGCTGTCAGTATTCAAGTGATCGACAAGAAGATGAACGGCATACCTGATGGCCAGCGCCAGCAGAGCCCAGGCTAGCCATGGCTCGAGGGTGCGGTCACGAATGCGCAGCAGCAACGTCGGTGTATGGTGATAACTCCATTTGTAGGCGCATCGTAGGTAACTGTTCTTCACCTCGTCGGTGATGAGGTCAAACGGATCTAACCTCGAGAGGACCGAAGATGCCGAAGACGGTGTCCCAGCGGCGTCAGGTCCACCAAGGCCGCCCGTCACGTGCGCATCATCGCGACGAGGAGTAGTCGCCGCTACAGAAGACGTTGCCTGTGGCGATGCTGTGCCAACATCCTCAGATGGGCGTGGACGTTTGGGGCGGCGGTGAATTGCGCTTGTGCCAGGCTGCGGGAATTCGCATCTCTCAGCCCGCCCGTTGGCCTTGCATCGATCGCAAGGCGGCGCGTCGTTATGGATGCATTTCTGCTTGGCGCTTCGGCAGGAGATGCAAGCAAGGGGATTTCGCATCGGATAGGTGGTAAGATGACCTCGTGGCTCATCAGGACTGCCGCGTGGAGCGTCAATGCCGTCGGCTCGGCTCGGCGCCGCTAAAGATCTTTCGCCCTTGTCACATCACCTTGCACAGCAACGAATGCCGCTGGCTGATCTTTATCGGCAAGGATTTTATGCGAAAGTAAGAATGCAAGTCAAAGCCTCAGCAAGCTCTTTGCCGTGTTATGTCAGTAGTAATCGGGAGAGCATTGTGGACAATCTCTAGCTCTTCTTCGCGACATGTCACGTGAGCCACTAGTCACTCCAACATACAAAGACCGGTGCTTCGGCCCAGCGAGCCTGATGTCGGCGTCGGCAACGATCAAATAGGGTAAGGTTCACGTGGATCTTGGTGTGGAGATCATACACAGAGTCCAGACTCAAATTCGCAAAGTGGAGACCAACGTTGTGCGGGCCTGCCGCGTGCCGATGCCCATCGATCTTCGGTAACGATATGAGGGCTGTGGAGATGCACAAAGCACACAAGATTGCAGACGCGACTCACTTAAGACATGTACGATATCAACCGAGCGCTGCAGCTAGTACTCATTACACTCATGGCGGGTTTATCACGACTGTCAGCTTTCGATTGTGGACTATATCCATGTATCTACTACCAGTTCTGTATCTGCCCGTGTTGGGGCAGCAAAATTTTAAAAGAGTGAAACCGATAACTATCAACCGCCAGCAAAGCATGTTGAGATACCTTACCTTGGCTTGTGTTTTCGCAGCTGTTGAAGTTGCAACCTGAGAGGCGTGCATAGCCATACCTCAAGTATCATGCAAAGGAAGTTTTCTTTCCCTAATAATCGTCGCCCCGAGAGATGATTTCCTTACAGTTGGGGCGAAGGAGAACAGTCTAATCATAGTCAGCACGGATCGTTATTACTGCGACAAAGCGTCACCCACATGTTCAAACTGTGCAACATAGGAGCCAGGAACATCCACAAGCGGAGCATAACACTCTACAATGCCTTGGGAGACAAGTGTGCGCATTCCCAGGTGGTAGTTCTTCGTTCCAAGCCGCTCCAGGTATCGACGCGCGAAGACCAGTGTTCCAAAGTTGGCGTCGATTGTCTTCAACAGGGCTTTGGCCGAGGCAAGATGGATGCCAGCCGCGCTGACGCCTTCGTTTCTTCCGTAACCATATACGCCCACGTCATCCCTGAGGTGTGCTTTGCCGGTAGTGCCAAAAGTCTCGATAGCAAAGACGTCGCCTTCCTCCATCCGTTGCGTGGTTCGCGACTTGACAAAGGGGACTTGCTTTTCGCCGTGGATTTTGTAGCGCAAGATGTTGTGGCCACTAAGATTCTTCACTGCTTTGACGGGAATCGTTTTGCCGTTGAGAGTGACTTCGTAGCTCTCCATGACTTCTTGGATCTCACCACTGATGTGGTCAATTCGTGCATCGATGCCGGCTTCCTATTACCACTTTAGTATTTGAAACTTCAAGAGAAAGCCAATACAAACCTTGAGACCGGTGTTTGTGGCGGCTTTGACTGCCTCTAGCAAAGGATCATACACCGGGTTGGCCGCCACGGTGAACGCGCTGTCGACAATTCTGCCGTTGACGTGCACTCCGAAATCCACTTTAAGAACGTCGTCATATTGTAAGACGACCTCTTTGCCTCCGGCATTCGGTGTCCAGTGCGCTCCCACATGGTTCAAACAAAGCCCGGTAGGAAAGCCCATGCCGGCTTTGAGAGCATCTCCAGCCTCGAGTCCTTGGTGACCAGTGAGTGCTCGGACGCCGTCTTCGATCTCTTGAGCAAGCTCTGTCATGGATATACCAGGTTTCGCGATTGTGTGCACATGTTGCCGAACCTGACGATGGATTTCGGCGGCTTTGCGGTAATCAGCCAGGAAGCTGTCATCCATATTTTCAAGAACAGCCAGATGACGCAATTCTTCATCTGTTGTACGCTTGAGGTTCTCATCGCGGTTGGTGTACTCGATAATCTCGCCCTCTGGATATTTGAGGTCGCAGAAGATGCTGGCGAGGGCAACTCGAGGCGGGACTGTTTGCCCTCCATTGCCTCCCTTCTTCTTCTTGCTCTTCTTGTTCTTCCTCTTCTTCTTTTTGTCTTCCGAAGCATTAGTCAGTTGACTGCCTGCACGTACGACCAACCTACTGGTGCTAGAATCGCCTTCGGACTTCATGTCTGTTCCAACATTGTCATCGTCATCGGCTTCGTCTTGGTCCTGCCCTTCGAGTGCGCCCGGAACAAGGCCAGTCGCCGATGCTGGTTTGGGAGGATTTCCCGCAGCACAGATCTTGTCTGTGGATGATTCTTCATCATGTGTTAGATATCTGAACATACCAACAACTGCTCGTCATACCATTCGGACCCCTGCGTTGTTCTTCTGAAGTCTTGGATCCCATGTTTGAATGCAGAGAGCGTTCATTGATTTTCTACAGATTGCAATTGCAGTGATAGCAGCGAAAATTTATAAGCTCTCATGAACCTAGTTATGCCGTGAGGAAGCGCCGGAGTTGCGGTGCTCGGCTAAAGTTACCGTCCGGGTATTACATCGGCGCTAGGCCCATCTTAGCGCTAGCTTACAAGGTGGTCCCCGGCGACAAATTTCTTAAAAAAAGCCCACAGCACCATTTCCTCCACCACAACAACCTCCACAGCCCTCCCGGGCCAAAAAAAGAATGGCTAGCCCGACGTGGGGCTCGAACCCACAACCTTGAGATTAAGAGTCTCACGCGCTACCGATTGTGCCAGCCGGGCCTGTTGAGCTCGATGCTCGTTTGATGTATGTTCGGACGGCTCCAAAGATCATAAATCAAGCAACTTTGCACGGCTGCTCTCGTTTACAAACTCTACAATTAATCTCCTTGCCTTAAGTACAGATGTCACTGTCTGATTCATGCACTGGGAATTGGTGTGTCCATCCCAGTGCCTGTCGAGCTCTCACGGAAGATTACCCGCTCCGAGGAGTTTTTTTCTAGCGTCACTATGTTTCCTCAGTATGCTTGTTCCACCCTTCTGGAGTCACCGAGAGATTGTAAACCTCAAACTGACTTTATCCTCCATAATACGATGTTACTGAGTGTCCATGGATGGTTGGAGGGCCATCCACCACCTCGAATACAATGTGTTGTATCGGGATGCCATCACTTACGGCTGTTTATAATATTGATGTGTTGTTGCAGGGGGAAGATCCTTCAGATACTCTTTGGATCATTCAAGTCCGTCAGTTCACAGCCCATGAATTTTCGGGCATCCCGCGAGAGACTTGCCCGACTCAACCTTACCCAAGTATGCGCTACCAGACCACTTGAAGCCAGCTATCCTGTTAGCATGTCATCTTACGAGTCAGCTAGGTGGAATCTGCAGAGCTGCTATCTAGGGAAATCGACTGCCAAACACTGCACTGGGGTACCCAAGTTATAACACTTCACTTGTCCTCATGAGTCTTCATGTGTCTGGCAAAAAGAAAGACTGCAGATCTAGAATGGTCGCTTAACAAGACTATACGCATCATGTTCGAGGAAGCATCTGTGGATCCGGTGACTGAGTCCGATAGCGTTTTGATTCCAAGGATACACACATCATGTCATATACAGCCAACTACTCAGGGGAAGTTGTCCAAAAAAAGGTTAAAAATAAAGGAGGTTTAAAACCGACTGGGACGTATCTGCAGGGTCGAAAAACAAGACTTGTCGCATGCATCGATTGGATAGGATTGCAAGAATGAGCCTGCATTCCTACGTTGCGGCATGGAAGATAACGAGCGTATGCACAGAATTCTTCAAGCGTTGGACAACAGGGTAACCCAGGTAGAAGCGATACAAGACTGTTGATACGACAAAGGC
>WODD01000041.1:12561-42020 GCA_019775935.1 Neoascochyta sp. HWLR27 | reverse complement strand
GCGTAGCGCGTCATGCGTTGCCCCGCTGTACTTTGCTCTGCGTCGGCGCTCCTTTCTGTCACTTACTGGCTACGTTCTTTTGAGATCGTAACATGCCCATGCCTTCCGGTACAATGAGGGGTGTTTTCTCAAACCCAGCGATAGTCAAGTTTCAACCCAGAAATTATGTTTCTTGCTCTTTCTTACTCAATCTTTCCAGAAGGCAGGACTGAGTTCGAGGGCTAGGGGTGTTATTGAGCTGAGGTGGAGTTAACTGTTGCGGAAAATAAAGTTGTGCGATTACAATCTAGCAATCTAGGTTTCTCGTGCGCCAAATAATACATAGAAAAACAATTACTTGTCACAAAATCTTCTTGGGGGTTTTAATATAACTAGTAAAATCGATCGGAATGGTTTTGAGGGTCGAGAATGCGGCCTTCTTTGTGCCCAAGGAGGAATAAAAGAGTGCCTGGGCAGATTGAGATACCATGTAAATTTTGAAGCATTGCCGTTTAAAGCCAGTATTTTTGGTCTGGTTTCTATTTGATTGGTGTTTATCGTTTCAGTTTCCATGAAATCCTCACTTGTATCGAGGACAGCGCACGTGATTTTGAGCTCGAGATCTCCATAGATTGGATGATCAAGATCTTATCTTGGAATAGGACAGGCAGAAGCCCAGGCATAACTCTCTGCTCCCTACGAATATTGCTCTATGGGTCGAGCATAGAGAGCAATGGTCCACGCAATTGATTACCTGATAAGTTTCAAACATCAATTTGAAGTCGTGCAGAACTCTATAGTTGTAGTTATTCAAGTTTTTTAGTTCTAAGATCGAAACCGATTCTATAACGCGACCGTTCCGACTTGCAGTATTCGTTCTGATAAGTTTATTCACTTACAACCCACCGCATCCTGTAGTAAGTTTGTTTGAGAACACTGCTCGAACACAAATATTGCGGCTGTCAAGTGTACCCATTTACAACAAGGAATATTGGAGTAATCTTAGCCGAGTCATCAGAATGCAACAATGAGTTCAGATGGACATCTGGATCCCAAATGATACTGTGGCATCCTCATGGGGAAATACATGTGACTGCACGCATTTATGTGACCGCCATATCGCATTACACTGTGTTTTCGACGATGGTGATTTGGAAGTTGATGTAGGTTTTATTCTGTCGAAAAAAGTTGTCATCACGCAAACTCATCACTCCTTGCACGAGCACTGGATGGACGATGTGATAGTAAGTATACGTAGTTTTGAATGTCTGGTTCAGACATACGGGACCTTTTGGTCAAGAGCAGTGATTGCTCGGACTCCGTTACCCAACACTGAGAACGGACGGTTGTCGAGGGCTGCTAATTTCAACACGAGGATTATCACTGGATGCGTGTCACGGCTAGCAATCCTTGGTTGAAGTCTTTAACAAAGGTCCCGCCACCTAAAAATCTTACTCCTATATATTCTGGAAGTGCTTTCAAGCGGTCGTCCGACTTTAAATAGCACACAGATATGATCGGCACGATCCAAGCTTGACGCGGGGAGAGATCTAGACCATGTACGAGTAATGTAATTAATTATGGAGGTCAGAACTGACGTTGACATCGAGGGCAACTTCTGCCCATGCGCCGTGGATCTGGAAGCAGCCGAGGCCAATCGGGCAGGGTCACCCAGTGCCACCCAGTGCCACCGTCAGAGCCTTCCCGTTCCCCACACTTTGTACAACGATGCACTAACATCACCTCAAAAGATATCGACTGTAACGCTTTGTCTCTCTGATTTGTCTCAGTGCGGCACGCCGAAACGGCGACTTGTGTCTAGCAGACCGAAGCGCGTTGCTTAGAGCGGGCTGTTCAGTAAGGTCGAAAGCGCACATTACCCGTCGGCACCAATCTCTGGTATCTGAGCTGACTGCGCCCAATAGCTCCTCTGTCTGCCGAGTTGTCACTGGACAGGAGCAGCCTCGATGTCGAAATATCGCGGAGTGGATTCCAGCTTAAAACTCGCCTTCACCCCGACGTTGAATCTGCTACGAGCTGTGGACCTCCTCACCATACCATGCCGCGGGGATATGGGCTAGCAGTAATCTGCGACGCATTCACGCAACACGGGATCTTGGAGGAAGGGATGCATCGGTGCTTTCTAGAATGGTCTCCAGCATACTCGCACTGTGCGCGACGTCAAGAATGGGTCGCCATCTTGCCGAAGACTAGGATAGAAGTTACAGTTCGCTGTCTCGAGGCAACACCGACACACAATAGAAGTGGAGCACCTGCAAACCGACAAAGACTCGATTTTTTTGGGAAAGAGATGGAACACGAAGGGCAGCAGCCAAGTCTACAGGCCAGACAAGGGCGAGACACTGTCGATTCATGGTCGAATTTGCCTCTTGCTATAGGGCTGCTGGATCTGGGGTGAGCAGTGTATGTCACAGTGCGGCCTGTGACCGACTAGTCCACCCCACGATGAGGATAAGGCTGGCGAACACGTCCCGGCAAGCACCGATTCAGGGCACGGGTCCCACATGCCGTCTTTTAGGTAGTGGGTCTGCATCTTAGACGATGTTTGCCACAGCCGAAAAGGTAGTGAGGCCCCACACGAACCCGCTCTGTGATCAACGTTCGCCACTCTGGAGTCGTTATCGTCGAACGATTTCGTCACAGCCCACAATAACGACAACGACATGCGTAGGTATGATGGGTTAACATCTCACAAACCAGGGCATTGCCGGCTGGAGTTGAAGGGAGCAGCGGGTCAAGTCAAGCCACTGCTGGCGCTACTACCTATCATTGCAGGTGCACGACGAAACTATGGACCCCTGCCTCGATGGTTTCAGTCAACTCTGGGGCTATCAACACCTTCCGCATAGGTGGCAAATCTCATGGTCGATTTTCAGGGTTTTTAGCCGCCCTGAGCGAGAGCAATTGCTGGACAGATGGGTGGGCCGGCCCACATTGCGTGAGGACTGGCTAGCAACAATGGACAGGACTTGGCTTGGTGTTCTAGAGCCTGCCAATGCCTCTGGTATCCTGAACGATGAGCACCCAAGAGGCATGCAGGATGATAGGTACCCCGCGGCAACGGCATCGAGACCGGTGTGCGACGCAAGTTCAGGCCAGGGCAGGGCTCCTTTTCTTGTCGACCGGCGGTGCTTTTTTCTGCCAGGAAGCGGCCCGGCCATGTCAGCACTGGGGCTAGGTAGAGTTGACACCCCCACGACTTCGCTTGTGGCAAGTTTTTAAGCGGGTACGGGCGGCCGTGCATAGAAGGGATGTGCGTGGGCGGAGCGCATCCGCGTCGCATAGTGGAGCCCTGACGCCTGGCCAGGCGAGACTCGGCGATCGTTGCGCCGTCTTATCGGGGCTTTGCCGCTACCAGGCGCATGGTTCCTCAACGCAGAAAACTCAGAGGGCGCTTTTGGAAGCGGTGTCGAGGAGCGCTGCTGAGCAATTCGGTCGAATATGGCATAATCTGGGGCTATCAGAAAGTGTCTGCGCGCTGGCGTTTCCCCGGCCCAGTTTCAGAGTCATGGTCATGGGCATGGACGCCCGCCTCCCGCCGCCCCTTTCGCCCTGGGAGGTATTGGGCCTCGTCACGGCCGCCGCAACCATGCCATGACCACCGGGGAGGCAGTGTGGTGAAATGAGTCTGGAGTCTCCACGTGGGTGCTCAAGGCGCCGTGCGATCCTTTGTGCGCTGCGACGCTGCTTGCGGCCTCGACCCAGGGCACCACCAAGGCCAGCAAGGGGCCGCGACGCATCAGCTGGACTTCCCCTATTTCGAAAATGGCAACACGATCTTTGTTGACCGCCAGACTTGTCGCCACTCCATGCACCTTCTGTCTCGGGAGCCATGGACGTTCGGATTTAAAAGCCACGCGTGTTCCACGTTTGGCAGACAGGCCCCATCAAAACTACATCATACTCGAGTCAAACCTTTTTGCCCGTGCGTCCGACCCACCTTCTGGGGCCGAGCAACAGCACAAAATCAACGCCGACCCACCCTCGACTTTCACCATTTATACCTACTCTTCCACCCTGTTCAGCCATGTTTCTCTCTGCCCCCGCAAAGCGTGCTACCAACGTCGCCGCACTCTCTCGTCAACTCTTTTCCCCCAACGCCTCCCGCACACTTTCCACCACCACCTCTCGGAGACAGCAACTTGAGCGCAGCCTGAACAAGACCGCCAAACCTTCTCTCCAGAAGCAGACCCCTGCCTTCCCCCAGTCCTCCGCTACCGGAGCCCTTCCTCTCTCCCGCCAGTTTTCACAAGCCGCAGCCGCAATGCCTCACAGCGTTCCCGCCGCCCTCAAGCTCAACAGCCAGAACCTGGCTGAGCTGCACAACGTCACCGGCCCCAACTACGAGCGCACGAATGTCAAGCAGGGCATTGTCCACGTCGGCGTCGGTGGCTTCCACCGCGCCCACCTGGCTGTCTACATCGACAACCTGCTCAACCAGGGCCTGAAGGACTGGTCCATCTGCGGTGTTGGCATGCAGCCCTTCGACGCTGAGATGCGCGATGCTCTCGGCCCCCAGGACAACCTCTACACTGTCATCGAGCGTGCCGCTGGCGGCTCCAAGGCACACGTTGTCGGTAGTATCACCGACTACCTCTTCGCACCCGACAACAGCCAGGCTGTCATCGACAAGATGGCCCACGCCGACACCAAAATCGTGTCCATGACCATCACCGAGAGCGGATACTACTACAACGAGAACACCCACGAGCTTGACGTCGGCCACCCCGACATGGTCGCCGACCTGTCTGGCAAGGGAACTCCCCGCACATTCTTCGGCTTCATCTACGCCGCGCTCGAGAAGCGTCACGCAGCCGGCCTGAAGCCATTCACTGTCCTGTCCTGCGACAACATGCAGAAGAACGGCGACATCACCCGCAACATGATGTTGACCTTCTCCCGTCACCGCAACCCTGAGATTGCTCAGTGGCTCGAGCAGAACGGCGCCTTCCCCAATAGCATGGTTGACCGCATCACTCCCCGCACCGTTGCCCAGGACGTCACCGACCTGGCGCAGGAGTTCAGCGTTGAGGATGCCTGGCCCGTTGTCACTGAGCCCTTCAAGCAGTGGGTCATTGAGGACAAGTTCGCCGACGGCCGCCCGCCTTTTGAGCAGGTTGGTGTCCAGGTTGTCAAGGAGGTCCACGACGTTGAGCAGTTCGAGCTTATGAAGCTTCGTCTGCTGAACGCCAGCCACTCTGCCATGGCCTACCTTGCCTTCCTCGGCGGCTTCGAGTACGTCCACGAGGTCATTGGCCACCCCAGGTTCCACAAGTACATCCACAACATGATGCACGAGGAGGTCAAGCCTCTGCTGCCCCAGATCCCTGGTGTTGACACCGACCAATACTGCAAGACCCTCATTGAGCGCTTCAGCAACCCCACCCTCAAGGACGAGGTCACTCGTATCTGCCTTGGTGGATCTGGCAAGCTTCCTCAGTTCATCATGCCCTCGATTGCCGAGCAGATTGTCGCCGGTGGCCCTCTCCGCCGCCTGACTTTGGCTGCTGCTGGTTGGTTCCGTTACCTCGACGGTAGGGACGAGAAGGGCCAGGACTACAAGGTCAACGACCCCCTTACCAAGGAGCTTACGCCTCTGGCACGCAAGGGCGGTGAGGACCCCATGGTTCTCCTTGGCGTCCCCTACCTGTTCGGTGACGACTTGCGCGACGACAAGCGCTTCGTCGCGGAGCTCACCAACGCTCTGGAGAGCCTGTACAAGGAGGGCGCTATGGCCACCCTTGAGAAGTACGTTGATTAAGCGAATTCTGGAGCTGCTAGATACCTTGGAGTGCAGCCCTCCACGCACACCTGCATCATACACGGCGCATGGCGTTCACTTCTTTGGGCGGATTTAAAAAGCGACTTTTAGATATAGAGTTGAGATAATTGAGATACCAATTGATACGAGCTGTAAACACCATCAATCCTTGTTGCAAAGTTTCGACTTCCGTGATAATTCGCCGTGACGTGAGCGGCAGAGCCGAAACGTTCTATGGTTGTCCATGCCGCTTGACGGCTCGGCTCTTGTTCCGGTGTGCTCAACGAAAAAAAATGTCAGAGACTAGTGTACCGCTTCTGCGAGATATGCTAAAAAGCGGTACGGTACTGTACTGTCTGCAGGCGCAGGAGTGCCCAGCCGATCTAGGTACTTGTACTGTAGCGCGTCTCAACGGCGTGGATCATTTTAGGCTGGCGCCCACGCCTCGGAAGTGGCAGCTTTCTTCCCCATGTGTTCTGGAACACTTCGCTTCTTCGCCCATCTTGGGTATCCCGGGCCCGACTTTGTTACCCCACGCCAATTACTCTGGACATCAGATCCGTATTCAGCCCCTTATCAATGCCGTTTTCCCCGCCCATGCCACGTACACCTTCTGTCAATAGCCTCGTGTTGCGATACTTCCCGAGCAAACCTTAGTGGGGGTGACCCATCGAGGAGACTCGCCGTGTGAGGCGGAAATGCAAACCTTCCTGCTTCACGAACCACCTGATTACCGTTTCAGTAATTATTTTTATGTAAACAACGGCTTCGGCTCCTTACCAGCAGTGTTGTTTCGGCTCCGCATCAGGCTCCGCGAGCTCAATGTCAAAGCGCATCAGCAGCGAGGGAACCAGTTTGGTAATCTCAATCCAACTCAAATCTGTTCACGTCAGCTGCGTGCGCCCCTCCTCGGAGAAATCGCCGAGCAGAGATCGCGGAACTCACTCCTTCCAATGCATGTCCGAGCGCCGCTTCCGAACGCGAAGAAATTACGATCTGTCCGTGTCAGCTTCGTCTTGTTCACTTGGCAACAACACATACCCATCTGATTGCGATCGCCCTCGATCCATCGCTCGGGCCGAAAAACCTCACAGTCGCTACCGAAAATCTCTGGCTGCCGGTGGATGACCCAGGGATTGGCACCAATCACTGTCTGGAGGCTGATTAGCGTACGAGGGTCATTCGACACGGAAGAAGCTTACACCGGACGGCATGAACGTTCCATCGACCTCGAATCCCTCCTGCGGTACCACTCGTGGAATCGTCATTCCTACCGCAGGATGTATCCTCAGAGCTTCGTATATACATGCCTGTAGGTAAGGCAACGCGTATCCTGTAGCAAAGGACATGTTGCCGGGTCCTTCCAGCCCATCTTTCTGGGCTGCTTCCTGTACCTCCGCCAACAGTTTCTGCTTGCATTCAGGGTACTTGCACAGATTGTACAGCACTGCGCCTATGCTTATCCCGGTGGTATCGCTGCCCGCAAAGATGTTGCTAGACGCCATGCTCAAAACCCCCGTGTCGTCGAATTCCTCTGGCTTCTGTTCTTTGACAGAGATAAGTGCGTCGAGGATGTCGCGGTGATCACTGCCGCGACCCTTGCGGTCCTCGCATTCTCGAGCGGCAAACTGCCGAAGCGAACCGTTGCGGTTGTTGACGCCGAGATGGTTCCCGATGTACGGCATGAAGAAGTCGTGGAGCCAGTAGAGCCACGGAATCTGACCGATCCACGACGCTGACGCAAGAGCCGAGTCGATTGCAGCGAAAGAGCCGTCGTCTTTTCCAGCAGAGAGGAAGCCGAAGCGTCGCGAGAAGGTCACCTCGCCAATGACATCTGTGCACCAGCTCAGGACGTGGCGACGTAAATTTGGGAAGGTAATGTAACTCACCAAACGCAAACATCTGCGCCCATTTCCCCATGTCCACCGCACCCTTTCTGCTCACCTCGCCCAGTTTCTCCAGAAAAAGCGTCAATGTGTTGTCGACATACGGCTCCATCTTCTTCAGCTGATCCAAGCTGTAGATGTTGCTAACAAGTCTCCGCTGTTTCCCATGGATCTTTTCGTTCCTCTCACCGAAAAGATCAAAAGTCCGATGCCCCTGCCAGACCGAATACCAATCGCTCTTCCGAAACTTCGAGCCTGCCCCGTATATGGTTTTCAGGGCTCCTGGATCCGAAATGCTCACTTCGCTTGGTCCGGTACGCACAAGTCTGCCGTGCTTTTTGTGCAATGCGATCATCGTAGTATGCATGTCGCCTCGACGCGCATGGTATACCATCCATAGTCGCGAGAAACGGGCCAGAAAGGGACCAGGGATGCTGCGCAGTGGATCTAGAAAGAGTGCATAGCCTACGATTGCTGCGCTGAGAGCGACAATAGATGGAAGGAGGATGCTCATGGTTGTACTCGCACAAAGCTTGGGCAGCTGGAATTGGAGAGCAGGTTCAGCTGGGTTTGCTACAACTAGGTATCAGACGTGGATTGGTTCTGGCAGAATGCTCGCATGGCACTTATGACGATGGACATCGGCACATCGGCTACAGAGTAGGCTCGGCCGAACCCCGCCACCCCGCAATTGTAGTACATTCGGATCTTGGACGGAAGCTGCTGTTGGACACACACCATGGTAACCATGCATACTGGTTTTGGTAAAGAGTAGCTTTTTACCTAACTTGAACTGCCGGGAACGCATACCGGGGCGCCCCTCAATGTTTCGTATGCTGACAACCCCAAAGGACTGAGAACAAGAGACATATCTCGTCCTACGCCTTCTTCGCAACCCAAACCTGAGCTTTGTACGCATTCTTCGTCAACGCCTTCCCATTGAACCCGTACTCTGCCTCTGTGCTCCTAACCTTCTTCCCCTCGAACGTCAACGCCCCACACTCGTCACCCAGCTCCTCAAACTCGAACCCCAGCTCCTCAACAACCGCGAGAATCTCGTCCAGACTCAGCTGCACAAACGGCCCCGTGCCGTACAACAGCGGACCCAGGTTGACCCACCGGCCGCCTTTCTTCAGCAGGCGCTGGATCGTGTCGAAGTACGACATGAGGTTGCGCGCCGTGTCGATGAAGAAATGCGTCACGATGATGTCGTAGTGGCCGTCTTGCCCGTCGAACACGGTCGTGAAGTCGCCCTCGACGAGCACCACGGACGGGTTGGGTGTCGTGTTGGGAGCGGTCACTTTTCGGAGGAGGTCGCGCGTCGTGGCGTGGTGAGACATGCCATCGATGAATGGGTATATCGCGAAGGGTTGGTCTTTTGATCGGCTTTCGATGTAGCGGTATCCGACGTTCATGTACATTGACCACTCGTTCACTGTTACTTCGAAGCCTGCGCTCTGTTAGCTGGTGATGAGGCGGAGTAGCGCAAGGGATCTTACCTCCGAGATTGGCCAGTTCGTGACCGAGGCGGCCGACACCAGAGCCGGGGAGAAGAACCTTGAGTGGTTGCTCCGACGGGGAGTCGTCTTTCAAGTTCTTCATTGTGCTGAGAATGCACGGAAAAGCGTCGTTTCTCTCCTTGGCTCCCTCGTCGGCCCAGTCTCGTACAAAGTGTTTCAGAGTTTGAGAAGCGCTGATCCTGTCGGCCTGTCTGTTGCTTTTCTCGGCGTCTTTGATGTGCTCGTCTAGTTCCTTTTGGTCTACACCGTAGAACTTCATGGCGTTGGCAATGATGCCTTTGCAAACCACCTCGTTTTCATAGACCAGCTCTTCAATGTCCGACAGCTTTTGGCTGTACTTGACAGTTTTCTCCAATATCTGACTGGGATTAGTTTGGAGTATCTAGCACGGCCTTCGAACTCACCTGTTTCTGTTTGGACTTTACATTGCCATACATATCCTTCCATCTCTTCAGCTCAGCCAGGTTCCGCTCTCGGTACCTCGAGAAACTGTACAAGACCTCTAACAATCTGTAACGCGGATGGCTTGAATTCCATTTGCCGTTTTTCCGATCCATCCGCTTCATCAGATGCGCTTTCTCCCGTCGTTGCCTGGGGAGCTCGGTCGGAGGCATTGATCCTATTTGCATCGGATCCTGCGCAGAGAGACCAGCCTCATCGATGAACACCGGATCAGCATTGCCAGGTGTGTGAAAAGCGGTCGCTGTAACGGTGGCTACTTCGATTGTCGCATCGCTTGCCTTTCCCAGTACGTTATGGGTCGCACAAGATAACGCAACGAATGGCACGAGTAGCTTCATCGTTCGGACGGTCCTATTGGTGAGCTGAGAGTAACAGCGAGGACAACGACGAAAATTATTGTTGGATGCAAGGCGCTGAGTACCTTGATGTCCGCCAAGGGCGTTGTTTCTTGAGTAGAACTGGGGCGCCTCATCACCTTTTAGTTGGTTGGGAAATGTGTAAAGAAGCGAGCGGGCCGCAGGCCTCGCTAGCGCTGTGCAGATAACCTGAATCTGGCTTGATGGTACATGGTATAGTTCTGGGGTTTGATATTTATGTCTTCTCGTTCAACGTGCACTCCACAATTGTCGGGCCAAGGTCATACCTTTGAGTGCAAGTCCCTGCTAGAAACCTGAGAGGATGAAGAAATCGTAAAGAGGATGTTAGGGTACCGACTCGAATTGAGCTTGTTATTCCCGGTTAAGTTGAGTTTGGATCATAAATGAGACCCCGATGCGCCGCGCACAAGCGAGGGCGGAAACGGGGAAGATGGTACGAATAACGGGAAACCCACTGTGTAGCAATGCAATGCAGACCTGGTCGCAAAGCGGAGAACGACTGGCAGGAATCCTCTCACACCAGATTGCGGATTGTTTTCCAAGGACAGACTTTGGACCGCAAACGAACTTACGCAAGACCCAAATGTGTTGCAGCTTGATCCGTCTTTGGCTCCAGGCTATAGCAAAGCTGTCAGTAAGTAATTTCTCGCCATGAATAATTTCGCGATGGACACGCAAGTCCATGAGATCGCAGCAAGATTTACAGTTTATGAAGATGGGCTCTTGTCTAACATCGATGCTGAGTACAGGGGGTCACGCAGGCGAAACGCGGTATTGATGGAGAAGTGCCAGGCAATACTACCTACGATTATAGTGCGTGGAACATTACATCTGAGCGTCTTGCGGAGCTGGTCAAGCTTGGTCATGCGACTAAGCATGGGTAAATATCGACGAGCATTTGCACGACTCTTGAGTGCAATCAAGGCTAGTGTGAGAATAGAACACTTGGAAACTTCTAGTTAGAAGTGACACAAAATCATTAGTTAAGAGTCTTGATTCAGCTACCTGAAGAGACTCAGTTATGTTGAGGATGGGCATATCTTCCAGTGGCCATTCGTCCCACTTTGACCGGAACTGACATTCTCACTTCCTAGGATTTAACTAACAAGAAGAGAATATCTGTTGGAACAAGGGAAACATTTGACACCGTGCTTTCAGTCTAGCCATTAGCTACTCGAGTTTCTTTTCTACGAATACCACACTTCCTCGACTGCCTTCGACAGGGTCGCACGAGCAGCTCGTTTTCTTATTGCTTTTTTTCGAGATATGATCGTCGCACTGTAACTGAACGACTAGGCTAAAGTTCAAAAACCTTTGAAACAGTAGTAAATACCCGGTAGAGACTCAAGCTATACTAGTTGTTCCATCCTCGACCTGGGTAAGTGGATATTCATCATGCTCCACTCCAAGCTTATTCCTCGCCCGGGATTTACTGTCAGCAGCTCTAGAGTAGCCTGTGTGATCTCCCGTGCTTCCTTTCTTTGAACTCCAAAGTTGGGTGGGTGAGATGTAACCTATGATCGGACGAAGGGTTGCAATGCAACAATTGATTATCGCAACAGCCGGCTCGGCGACAGACCAGAAAGCAGCGTCGTGCATCGAGTAAGAAAGGTCATTGAAGTCAACATTGAGAAGCACGTTGATACGAACAATTGTAATTGCTGTAACACTGGGATAGAGTTAGTCGGGTCGAAGAGATTGGACATCGGACGGAGAGTTGACTTACAACAAGCCAATCCCAAAGATGGCTGCCAAGGCAAGCTTCGTCCCTACAGCCATCTGCAGCTTCCGGATGAATGGGATGGGTAGCAGCATGATTATCAGATCAGTCATCATGTTGAATATGCCGATCGTGACAAAAGCGACGTTGTAGCTGGCGCAATGTCCTCCGGGGATTGTTGGGTTCCAGTTCATCTCAAAAGGCGTGCAGATGAGGAAGATCTGAAGCATACTACCCAACCAATACCCGCCAATTAGACCCATACAGATCCAAATCCATTTGCGGAACTCGGTCTGAGGGAAAATGCGGAGATAAAACCACAAGTATGATAGCTTCACGCTCGCCATCGCAGCGTAGTAGACAGCTTGGTAGGCTACCAGTTGCTGTGCTATGAAGGTAACATTGGCGAGCGGAAGCTCGGTGACGTGGTACCGCATCCCATGGTTTGCATACGTGATGTGCATTGCGAGCATACCTGTGTTGATTAAGTCTGATATCCTCGGGGTGCCGTGCAGCTCATGTCGGCCCTTCTATGATAGCTCGCACATACCGGAAGTAAATACCAACGAGGCGACAGCAGCAGCATCATCCCACCTGATGGAGTGTCAGCCCTTAAGTCGTGAAAACTATCTGCAGGCTCAACATACCATATCTTTGTTTTGCGGATCCGCCTTGCCACAAAACGCAAAATTACCAATGTAGCAGCAAATGCGACAAGAACAAAGTTCGCAATTAAATGTTTTGTGACGATAGGAAAACGGAATATGTCTGTTTTTGTCAGAGGGTCTGTAGCTAGCATTCTGGGTAGTATAGTCTCGCATGCGATGTTGAAAACGATTCACTTCGCAGCTGTACATTGTGCCCCTTTTTGCATTATATCAAAACGTCTGTTCTGATTCCTTAATCCTTCGCGGAATCCTTCGAGCAGAATTTGTTGCGGCCTTCCGTCGAGGTATCAGGTACCTGTCACAGAGGAAGGCATGTAGGGTGGTAATTTCAGGCCCCCGATCTGGCTATTCCTCTTGTGTACTGTTTCCCGATATAATTATGGGGCTACCTGGAAACCGGTCCCTGGCCGGGGGCGGAACGGTTCGGCACACTCCGTCCAGCCCCCAAATCAGACAGGATACAGGGAGACTTATCGGGTACGCATGACGGACGTGGCATGTTCAGGATGCCGTTGTGGAGGCATGCTCCACAACAAAAGACGTTGAGCCACGTCTCAACATGTGTTTCCCGAAACCCGAGTTTGCATATTATATCGCGCGAATGATCATTTCCGTTCTTGTGTCCCTCCCACCTTTGACACAATTTCATCTTGTCCGACACCCGGACTGACAACTCCGAATCGAAGCCCAGTTCTTGAAGACATGGCTGCACATACAGGATATGTAACATCTTTTGATGCGCTTTCAACGAGGGAACCAGACTTTATCGTTATCGGGGGCGGTATTGGGGGTCTGGTGGTTGCAAACCGTCTGAGTGAGCATGCAGACAAGAGCATACTCCTAATTGAGGCGGGAGCCAACCGTCAGGGAGATCCGAAGATTGACACCGTTGGCATGCTATCAACTCTGTACGGCGACTCTGATTATGACTGGGACTTTATGACCGAGCCACAGGTAAGTAGGAGGAACACAGCAACCTTTCCCATCTAACTATAGGCCAATCTGACAGATTTCCAGACACACGTGAATGGCAGGCAGATTCCTCATCCACGTGGAAAAGTGCTCGGAGGGTCCACGGCGATCAACTTTTGTGCAAACGTGTATCCCTCCAAAGCTAACTTCGAGTCCTGGAGAGCGCTCGGAAATGAGGGTTGGGATGCTGCCGACCTCGCACCTTACTTCCGCAAATACAGTCGATTCACACCACCAAGTGCTGAAACAAAAGAGCTACTTAACATCGACTACATCAACGAAGAACTGCATGGTAAGGAAGGCCCTGTTCCCGTGACAATCCCAGATATCTACGGGCCTTTCCAAGCGTCTTGGACGAAGACTCTTGATAGACTGGGATGGTGCAATTCCGATGACCCCATTGAGGGCCAAAAGCTGGGCACGTTTGCTTGTGGTTTGACTATTGATGCGGAGACAAAAACTCGAGGCTACGCCGCATCAGCCTACTACACACCAGATGTCTCGAAGAGACCCAACCTCCAAGTACTGACAGAGACATACGTTGAGAAGATCCTTACAAAGATTGTTGATGGTACTGTTGTTGCTACTGGTGTGAGGGTTCGCACAAACGACGGAGCGCATCACGAGATAGTTGCGAAGCGAGAGGTTATTCTCTCCGCAGGAGCTATTCAATCGCCTCAAGTTCTCGAGCTCTCTGGTATAGGCCAGCGGAGTCTTCTGGAGGCTCACGGTATCCCGGTTGTTCTCGACAGCCCTGGCGTAGGTGAGAACCTCCAGGACCATGCTATTTCAGCTCCTTGTTTCGAGGTCGCCGACGATCAAATCTCTGCGGACATTATGCGCGATCCCAACATTGTGCAAGCAGTACTTCAACAGTACATGACCACCAAAACTGGCCCACTCGTTGGTATACCTATCAGCGTGACTATGCTTCCTCTTGTCGATTCCAACGGCCGCGTTGGGCACGACGAGATTGCTCAATTGACGAAAGAGTATATTGAAAACGAGGAGCTACCGGTATGGAAAAAGAAGCAGTATGAACAATTGCAGAAACAGCTTCTCGGACCAAAAGAGGCGTCAGGATATGCGATGATGCTGCCGCTTCAACTGAACATCTCTTCTGGGAGGACGGAAATGAAAGAGCTGCTGGCACCCACCAACCCTAAAAACTTCATTACCGTCATGGCAGTCAACAATCACCCTTTCTCCCGCGGAATCTGTCACATCCGCTCTTCCGATCCGGACGATAAGCCGATCTTGGACCCCCGGTATCTCTCTCATCCCTTGGACCTGGAGATTTTGGCGCGTCAGACGCAGTACATTGAGACAATTGTCAAGACAGAGCCATTCGCATCCCTACTCAAGCCAAGTGGCAGGTTGCTAGAAGGCAAAGCAGCAACGAGCTTGGACGCGGCAAAGGAGATTGTGAAGGAACGATTATTGAGCACCTTCCATCCCACCGGCACATGTGCCATGATGCCGAAAGAGATTGGTGGAGTGGTGGACAACAGGCTGAAGGTCTATGGGACGCGTAACTTGCGAGTCGTTGACGCATCCATCTTCCCGATGGAGACGCTGGGTAACATCCAAGCCACTGTATACGCTGTGGCAGAGAAGGCTGCCGACCTCATTAAGGAGGATTGGGAAAAGGCTGCGGCTGCTCCTTGATCTAATGCGCCTACACCGCGGAGCACTCATGCGGAACCACACGTGACTCAGCAAACGAGACCTGTGATCAGGAAAGCATTCCAAACCTGTCAACATATCGTCTTCAACCTTTTAGTTAAATTTCATCAGCTAAGTGCACCCTAACGACTATTTCACCTCTAGATGGTCTTTGCTTGACACATATACGAGCATTACCCTGAGCGCCTAGGTAATCCCAAGAACGCATTTTGCTTACTGTTGTATGAGACCTTGGCCAGGTTGAGGAGTAGGCAAGAGACCCCGCGCACGGCGAGGTTGTCTCTCTGGGTGGTGCTACGCGATCATCAATGCAATTTTGCCTAAATTCAAACCCAATCCTAGCCCTCCAACGTCCGGTTAGCGCGAACCCCTCAATGCGGTGTCGGACAAGCTGTTCGGCTCCACTTTTACTTGCCGGTTTCGACAGCAGTCCCTCCGAATCAGGCTCTACGTGATTCGTTCTTTTGCTCCCGAGAGGTTTAGAACGCGGGGTTGTTCAGGACAGCTGGGCACTGCAAAAAAGCCATTGCCGTATGCATGCATATCCATGACGTCCAAAGACTAAGAGTTGCTTGCATTGCCGGCCCAGCAATGGAAAAGATGACGAATCTGAAAGCTATCGTGTCGATATAAGACGGCCGTAAGGATGTATTGAGTGAACACTACCTGCAGCGAACTGGGACACAATGCCGGCCCTCCAACACTATTTCGCAGTAGTCTACTTGGTGACAGGCGCGTGTGCTCTATTCCCTGATTGTACCAATGGACCCTTGAAGAACGAAACGATTTGCAACAAGTCTGGAAGTCAGTAGCTATACACAAGGCGCATACACATAGCCACGCATACTGATATCGTGAATAGCACCGCTTGAAAGGGCTAAGTCGCTCGTGGCTCTGTATACCCTCGAGGAGAAAATCAAGGCCACTTCATCGGGCTCTCCGGGAGTACCCCGACTAGGAATACCTCCCTACCAATGGTGGAGTGAAGGCCTTCATGGTATGTTTGAATTGAATGATAAGCTACCGAACAGGTGCTCATAATGCTAGGAATCGCTGGTCCCTACACGAACTTCAGTACGCAAGGGGAATACAGTTACAGCACAAGCTTTCCACAGCCGATTTTGATGGGGGCTGCGTTTGATGATGCTCTCATCACCAAGGTGGGAACGGTGATATCAACTGAGGCGAGAGCATTCAACAATGCGAACCGGTTGGTGAATTCCCGCCAGATCAACAGAACCGATATTGACCCTCAGATAGGACAGGCCTGGATTTCTGGACACCAAACATTAACCCATTCAGAGATCCAAGATGGGGCCGAGGCCAAGAAACCCCTGGCGAAGATCCGTACCACCTCTCATCATACGTTCAGGCCTTGATTGAAGGCCTCCAGGGGGGCTCAAACGACCCATACAAGCGAGTGGTTGCAACTTGCAAGCATTTTGCAGGCTATGATATTGAAGATTGGAACGGGAACATGAGGTACGTACTCATCACACAGAAACAAAGTCTCATGCAGGCTGATATGGACGCTTCAGGTACCAATTCGATGCCCAAATCTCACAGCAGGATCTTGTTGAGTATTATCTGCCGAGTTTTGAGAGTTGTGTGCGCGCGAATGTAGGAGCGTTCATGTGCTCTTACAATGCAGTCAATGGCGTACCAACGTGCGCAGATCCATACTTGCTGCAAACAGTTTTGCGCGAGCACTGGGGCTGGAATGACACCGAGCAATGGATAACAAGTGACTGCGACGCCATACAAAATGTGTACCTTCCTCACGGGTGGTCGAGTACTCGCGAGCAGGCTGTGGCAGACTCACTGAATGCAGGAACCGATCTCGATTGCGGCACCTACATGCAATCGCACCTCCCCGGAGCCTTTTCGCAAGGTTTGGTTGACGAGGCGGTGCTTGACCAAGCTTTAACTAGGCAGTACTCCTCACTCATACGCGTGGGCTGGTTTGATGCGCCCGAAGGCCAGCCGTACAGGCAGCTCGGATGGAATGCAGTGGCGACCAATGCATCGCAGCAATTGGCCCGTAAGGCTGCCACAGAGGGTATTGTTCTTCTGAAGAATGATGGCATTCTGCCGCTCACACTTGATTCATCTACGTCTGTGGGTCTTTTCGGTGACTGGGCCAACGCTACAACTCAGCTGCTTGGAAATTACGGTAAGACAGATCAAGCATTCTGCATTGATAGAATCTAATACCCATCAGCTGGCGTCAGCACCTACTTGCACAGTCCATTGTGGGCGGCACAGCAGCTCAACGTTACGATAAACTATGCTGGAGGCAAACCTGGAGGTCAAGGAGACCCAACCACCAATTCTTGGCTCAATGTGAAGCCTGCTATAGACACAAGCGACATTTTGATCTACATTGGTGGTATTGATAACAATGTGGAAGAGGAGGGCCATGACCGGACATCTTTGCAGTGGACTGGCGCACAACTTGACGTTATCGGACAGTTGGCTGATACTGGCAAACCAACTATTGTTGTCAGTATGGGCGGCGGGCAAATCGACTCCTCTCCCATTGCAAGCAACCCGAACATATCCGCATTGCTGTGGGCAGGGTACCCCGGCCAAGATGGAGGACCGGCTATCTTCGACATTCTCACAGGTAAGGTAGCACCTGCGGGTCGTCTTCCACAGACACAGTACCCGTCCTCCTACATCAATGAGGTCCCGATGACGAACATGGCGCTCCGTCCAGGACCGAATAGTCCAGGGCGCACCTACAAGTGGTACAATGGTACTGCGGTTTTCGAGTTCGGACACGGGATGCACTACACGAACTTTTCCGCATCCATTAACTCGGGACTTAAAGAGCAGTACGCGATTGCAGACTTACTTTCGGGATGCAGTCAAGATCATCTGGACCGTTGTGCTTTTGCTTCTGTGGCCATCGACGTCAAGAACGACGGCAGCACAACGTCCGATTACGTTACTCTAGGATACATCTCGGGAAGTCACGGGCCCGCACCACAGCCCAAGAAGACCCTCGTTGCATACCAGCGTTTGTTCGATATTTCTGGAGGGTCAACAGGGCACGCTGTTCTCAACCTCACTCTTGCATCATTAGCGCGCGTAGACGAGGATGGAAACAAGGTTCTCTACCCGGGCGGATACAGTTTGCTTATCGACAACCATCCGCTCGCATCTTTCAATTTCACCCTAACAGGCGGGGAGGCGGGCATGGTGCTTGATAAGTGGCCGCAACCACCAGCGAACCGGACAAAGACAGACTCAGGGTACTTTGTTGGTGGCTACGGAAGCGATCAGCAGACCTTGAGCTATTGAGTGTTGGACGCGATGAGATAGTTTCGTAAACTTAACGCCTTTTTGCATCGGACGTTGTGAAACAAATCAGATTCCTGCATTTAACACACGTGTCAAAGGCTCATGAGGAACCTGATAATCCCTCGAATTCCCGTGAATGCATCCACGTAGTTAACATCCATCCTAATTGCAGTCGATAAAATGGCAATGACAGACATGTGGTTTTTCTCCAACACAACTTGGTATCTTTACAGAAGGGTGAAGATGGCGAGCAGGTCGGCGTAACACAAAAAACATTATTGGACTAGGTAAAAGAACAATCTCTACACTTTGAGGCTCTCCATAGGTAATGTTGGCGTCGGCCCACGGGCCATGTGTGGATGCAGCCTCTGACAAGCGCCTCGCTTCGAGCGGCACAGGCGCGCTAGTTTGAACAGGCCGGCCAGGCCTCGATACCATTTCGCACATCGACAATCGCCGCGGAATCCAAGATGGACAGCCCAAAGCCCTACTACAGCCGGGATGAATTAGTCGCCATCATCGACGACTTCTACACCTTCCTTACGACCTTCTATGTCCCTGCGTCGGCGGTCAAACGCCCGTCTCCAGAAGGATGGGCAAACATCACCCCCGCCACGACCAAAGGGTTCAGGAAGTCGCCGGCGGTGATCGATCTTATCAAGCACTTGCCGTACATCGATGAGAAGGAGGCCAAGAAGATGATTACCAACATCCACTACAAGAGTGATGTACTGGATTATTCTGTGCGCACGCCCGAGGACTTTGCCGAGAACAACATGTGCATCGGCGAAATGGGGCTGGTGGACAAGATTGAGGAGATTGAGGCAGATTGGGCTGCGTACGAGGAAGAAGATGGTGATGATGAGGTGGAGGAACTTGAAGATATCAAGGAAGAGGAGGAAGATGTTGATATGGACGATGCTGAAGGAGCTGGAGATGATGATATGTCTGCAGGATCCGACGATGGCGACGACGAAGGCAGAGGGCCGTGGAACGAGGATCCAGATGAGATCATTCTGGACAATGTAATTGTTCTTTCCCAAGGCTACGACAATGGCGGTCGCGACATCATTCTTGATGTGATCAAGGGCGTCATCTATGAAGATGTGTTGGGGCGCAGTCTGCAGGAGGGCGTGGAAGTCAAAGCATTCTTCAAAGACCTACGTGACAGGTACGAAACCCTGGAGATGGTCCCTGTCCGTGGTCACATGTACGAAGACGCACCTGAGCTTGGCGACGAAGAGCTGTCCGAGGACCCTTTTTCGATAGCGGATCGCAAGAAAGCGGATATTGAAATCCAGAAGCGATTCAAGCAGATCTATCGTGAGCACGGATGGCCGGGCGAGTCGTACAGGAAAGAAGAGGCGCTTGCTGCGATCGAGGCATTCAGACTGCGCGTGCAAGAGTACGAATCGCAGTTCCCGGATAAGAGCGAGGAAGACGATGATGCGGACGTTGAAAAAGAATAGAGCCTCAGCATAGACCATGAAAAAGGTTTTGATACCCATTGAGCTTGGGAGTTGCAAGATACTCGTTGAACATTATGATTTTTCCAGCCGCGGCTACCAGCTAGCTATCGAGGTTTTTACCGCTCATCCTAATTCACAATGCTCATCTCAATCTCGTGAACACACCGTACACTCCCCTACATCAGACCCCAGGCGAGGAGACCAGCGAGCAGCCCAGCACCGGCCATAGGTTTCAACGAACCCGCACCGGCAGTGTTGGGCGTGCCATCTGCGGAGCCGTTGCCTGTGGCATTACCCTCTGCGACTTCACCTAGGTTGCCGATCTCCTGAGCACTGACGCCGGTGCCGTTCACGCACTGGTCATCGGCGAGGAGCTGAGCGGTTTTGTTGAAGATAATGTCGGCGCACTGCATGTGTTAGCATTGTCAGCACTACACGATTGTGGAGAAGGACAATCTTACGTTGTACAGGGCGCTTCCGGCATGACCGAGCTGGATGACCTGAACGGTAGCCTCGAGGCCATCAAGACGCTCGTCGTCGAAACCACTGTAGCCTGCCTTCTTGATGCCGTCCTCGAGGTGTGCGCGGTTGGCTTCCTTGAGGCAGAAAACGCCAGCGCCGGTTTGGTTGAAGCCGTCAGCCAGACTGATGTTGAAGTTTGTCGCGTTGGAGCCCAGAGCCAGATTCACGTAGGTCAGAGCGCTGGAGTGACTGCCGTTGATCTTGATGGAGCCACCGGTCAGGGGCCACTGGGTGCGGCTGGCAATGTCGGTTGTCTCGTTGATGTTGGCGCCTTGGTTCATTAGTGAGTGGAAGGTGAAAAGTGGGTGGAAGTCGTACAAGGGTAAATCCACTGGTTGCCAGGCTCTTCGAACGAGTCACCACGCCATTCCGGGGCTAGAAGTTTGTAGTGAGCTGCTGCGCTGCCGGCGAGAGCGGCGACTGCGATGAGAGTTTTGGACAGCATCTTCGGGACCTGATCGAGACTGAGGATGAGATATCAAGTTCACAGCGAGAAATCGGGGATATCAGGCTACCAAACGGACAGGAGCTCAGAGAGGGGGTGCCTATGGCTCTCTTTATACACGATGCCCTTGCACCTTCCGCTCGCAGCTGCCAATTCCCCCAATACCAATGTTGATGGCTTGCCGTAGGTAAGCTCGCGTTTCCCTATTAACACCAATGGGCGTCCGAGGCTGTCCAGCTAGTCCAATAGTTCCCGCATACCTTCCTTGGTGGCGGTGACTATGGGGACGGACCCTGCGTAAAACGTGCTCAATGAGCAAGTTTCTGCCTTGGCAATGCTGAACCTGACCGGACAACGCTGTTCTGGACGCGGC
This sequence comes from Neoascochyta sp. HWLR27, assembly GCA_019775935.1. Classification (NCBI taxonomy): domain Eukaryota; kingdom Fungi; phylum Ascomycota; class Dothideomycetes; order Pleosporales; family Didymellaceae; genus Neoascochyta; species Neoascochyta sp. HWLR27. The sequence goes on along the minus strand of WODD01000041.1, from coordinate 20,853 downwards.
CCGCGGTACGCCGCTCGCGGCTGGACGAGCCAAGTCGAATGATATACTATGTGACTAGTTACATACGCTCGTTCGAAGGCGTTTCTCGCTGTTCAATCGGTATTTCAAGTGGATGAGAACGGTGCGGATTGTGTTAATGGTCGCGTAGTGCTCCTGCATGGCAGTCTCGGCGCTAATCCGATTTGGGTAAAAATTGCTCATGGGAGTGGACGTGAAGTGGACAGCGTCAGAACGGAAAACTGAATTCAAAGATGTCAATAACTAACTGTCAATTGTGGTATCATGCAAACCATCATCTATCAAAGTGAAGCAAACGCCAAAATGCCCATGCCAATTGTGTACATGCATGCAAGCTAAAACATGCTACTTTTCTTCTTTTTGAGCTTTTCAGCCGTGGTTTCGCTTGACGTGCGCAGGCCCCAGAAGCTCTTCTTGGCCTTCATCGGCTGCGGGGTCGGTTTCGGCTGTCCGCCAAAGAAGCTGCTGTGGCTTGCTGTCGGTCGGTGGCTGCCGGGCTGCACGTAGGGGCCCGGCTGTGTGGGGATAGGGGCGGGTCGCTGTTGTGGCCGCGGGGGCTGTGCAGGGCGCTGTGTCTGCCATGAAAGCCGCTGCCTCTGAGGCTGCTGTTGCGGACGCTGAGGAGCGAGGAGATTGGACTGGTCGCCAAACTGCTTGCGCAGGCGCTCCGTCTCAGCGTCAACCTCGGCCTGCTTGCGCCGGCGCTCCTTGTCTTCCTTCTCCTTCTGCTTGCGCTCATTCTCGAGGAACTGGCGCGTCTGACGCTCCTCTTCAGCCTCCTGTCGCCGGCGGGCCTTGCGGGTAGCTTCTTCCTGGCGCTTCCTCTCTCGCTCTTCAGCCTCGACCTGAGCCTTGAGGCGGGCAGTCTCGGCATCGATGTCGCGTTGTGTTCGGTGATTGGTTCGAGGGGGTTGCTGGGGTTGCGTCTGCAGGGGAGGGAGCGAGGTGCGCTTAGCAGCGATCGTGCTGGCAACGAAAGGCGGCGGGTGTTGCTGACGGTGGGGTGGGCGGTGTTGTGCAGGAGCAGGAGCAGGAGCAGGCGCAGGCGCAGGTACCGGCGCAGGCGCAGACGCAGGCGTAGGTGTGGACTGTGCTGCTACCTTCTCGGGAGGGTACTGCGATGGCCCCGTGTATGCAGGCGGCGGCGGCGGCTGCGGGGTCATGACAGGTGGTGTGAAACCGGGGCCTTCGAGCGGCGAAGAGCCCTTGCGAGCGCGACCGCTGCTCTTGGTCGATACCGAGTCGGCAATGTGGAACGTGTCGCGGGGATTGGCGAAGAACATGTCGCGGATGACGGCGGCGCTCAACAACAGCGCTACCTCGAGGCCCTTGTAATCCTCAATCTCGACGCGGTAGAGATTGGGCTCCATGATGGTCATCTCCTTGAGGCCGGAGAAGAGAGCAACAGCAATGTCGGGCTCCTTGTTCTTCTTTGCCTTTTTGCCTGTGGGGTCGGTGCTCTTGCCCGTCAGGTAGCACGTCATGTCCTTGCCGTAGCGGCCCTCCTTGCGCCAGGCGAGATTGACGCGCGGAGTGTGCACGTCGGCGCTGGGGTCGGTCTGCGTGCGATCTAGGGCCGAGGCGCTGGGCATGCGGAACGAGACCTGGGGCAGGCTGAACTCCCAGCTGACAGTGCCGCTCCATTTGGCCGTCTGCTGCTTGACGACTACCTGTGTGTCTGGGTTGTAGAGCTGGATGGCGAACTGGTCGGGGAAGATGGGTTGCGGCGAGGGCACGACGCCGCCATTTCTGCGGATCTCGTCCTGCGAGAGCGTCGGATGCGACCAGCCGGGCTTTGCGAGGACTTCGCCGAAGAGGATGTCGGGGCTGTGGGCGTCGTAGAGGGCGACGGCGTACGTGTTGCGGGCGGCGGGCGAGGCGGCGTCGACGTGGTGCAGCGCGTACTGCGCCTCGGGGTCGGAGCCGTTCTGGGTGAAGAGGAACGACTCGCGGTCCTTGTTGGACTTGTCGGTGGGCTTGAGGAAGAAGGCTGCGAGTGGGTTCGTGTTAGACGGCCGTTGTATCGATAGCGGCGGTGCACGTGGACTGGCTTACTGGGGAGGTTCTCGTCTAGCATGGCGGCATGCTCTTGGGCGAGGGCGTGGGCGTTGGCGTGGGCTGACGGGTGTGGACGTGGATGTATTCAGAGATTGAGTTATCAGTGGGGATGCTATCGCCGAGAGAATCCAAGACAAGCAAGCAGGGTGTTAGATTGTGGAGAAATTCTTGCCTTGATATGTCGCCGCATGCTACGCGTACGGGGGCGCAAGCAGCGACCGACGAGGCTGTGGCGGCGGCCGATCCCTGTTCTGCCGCGTGCCCGCAGTTGCTCTTTCCCTTCCTGGTTTATTCTTAGAACACACACACACACACACACGCCCTCCTCCGCATCGACGACGACTACCCACATCTGCCCTCCCGCTACAACTTCTACTCCACCATCATCTCCCAGCCAACTGTCGCCCGCAACCTCGTCGCACGCGCCCAGCGTTCCCAGCATCCGCTCATCGTTCGTCGAACCTTCCCCCAAACTGCACGGTCGCGAACGACGTTTCACCCTTGGCTGCGGCCATTGCACAGCCTCCCCGCTTCGCCGACTGCCCGACTCGCTGTCCCCTGCTCTTCTAACATACATCAGCATCTGCATTACGTCGACATGGACGCGTAGCATCCTTCCCCGCTTCCTGGTGACGCCCACCACTCGAACTCATGGACCATCCATCAGACACAGTCCAAATTTCAGCCGGAGCGGTCTCGCCTGGTTCTTGTCCCGTGCAACTCGTCAAACTCAACCGTCATTTCCATCGTTTTGGTGATCCCCACTTCTCTCAGAATCGATTCTTCGCTCGAGCTGCCCGTGCTAATCCCAGCTCCCGACTTGCGTCGAGTGGTTGCCCGATACCCGTCCATCACCTGAAGCTCCACATGTCTCCGAGATCTGGACGGTGCCCTGCCTATCGTGTCTACTTGACCCGACCCGGACGCATCGGATCGGTTCGACAATGTCTTACGGAACAGGCACTGTATGCACGGTGCAGATGCTGATATGATCCCCAACTTGATCTCAATCTGCGATAGCAGAAGAATCTACACAAAAATTAAGCCTGGAAACCCCGAGGTATCGAGTGTATTCTTACGAAGATTGTGTCGTACGGTATGTCCTTGCTTGTGCTATACAGATAGAGCGCATAGAGTCGCACTATCGATGAGACAACAGCTACTCCTCCCACCAAGAAGACACAAATCAAGGCCCCTAAACATAGTCAGCTGAAACAGGTCCTTCGGAATTGGAGCGTCTAACAAGTCGTGACCACTTACAACGCTTGCTTTGTGTCAGGTTGAGCTTCCGAACTTCACCCACAGGCATCACCCAGATGAAGACATCTGTTACGATGTTAATAGAAGCGGTGACGAGGTAAATGATTCTGGTGTTGAGGCATCCCTTGGGAAATGAAGGTGACCAAGCTCGCGATGGCCGAGGCGCACACTCAAAGGCCTGCACACATCAGTTTCACCCTTGCAGTAGAGCGAAGACATCGGAACCCTACTCACATTTACGAATACAACAACAACTGTATAAATTGTCACGAAACAAGCCGTGCCATATACCGTCCGTCGGAGTCTGGTCTGTGAGAAAATGCGGTGGTACAGAGCCAGGATGCTAGCCTTGACGAAGAACAACGACAAGGGATACATCATCTGGAAGGCGTAAAAGTGCCGAAGTGTTGGAAGTCTCATGTTGGCAAAGTCGATGTCTTTCTTGTGTTGTCTGAGTCGACACCGGTCAGCCCAAGTGAGCTCCGCGACTCTACCAGTAGCTTCTTACCCTGTTCCCCAGCCCACAAGAGAGATATCTAGACACACCAAACCGATTGTCATGACAACAGCAAACAGCATCAAGTAATCGTCCAAGCCAACGTGGCGTACACGTTTGATGCGACAGTACAGCCTGGGGAATGGTTAGCGGAGAGTACGCGCTGATGTTTAATTTCTGGCTAGCTCTTACCTCAGCACAATAGCTATGACGGACAACAACAAGAGAACACCGGTCGTGATGAGAAACATGGGTTGTCTGGATCCATTTTTCCAAGTGAAGTTGGCCATGTTCGCTGACTAGAGAAGGTAAAGACAGCATGGAAGAACGAAAGCATATATGCTCCTGCCCCGTTGACGCCCACTGGTGTCTGTGTGCCAGATTTGGGTGACACCACATCCCTCGTCTTCCCATTCTGTAATGACATGACATATCCTTTTTGTTTGTTTGAAGCGCTTGGCCTGTTGAACGAGCTCGAACTGCACTCAGACTAAAACTTCACTCAGGAATCACGGTGCCTTCGACCTCCTGGTCCCTTCCACGCGCGTAGCGATATCGTCATTCAACATAGCTCGCGTTATTGCTCCGCACAGACTGCGCGTCTAGCACTTCAGCGAAGGTTGAGCTTCAGATGCATCCTTGTAGGTTTCGAAGCTCTGTATTCAAACGTTACATATTACCGCTGTCAGCGCGCGTTTCGCCCCTCGAACCAGGGTATTATGATAATCGTGGAATCTTTGAGAAATCGAATGCGCTTTACGCAGTTCTTCCGGAAGATGTCTCGTGCGTTTGATCCTTGCTAGTCCGCAGCATTGCTTACCGGAGATCTGATCCGCCAGCGGTGACTGGGATCGTGAAGAAATCCAGATCTTCCAATCTGCAAGAGCCCCGCGCTTCGAGATTCGAGTGGAGGCGCGGAAAACAAGGCACCTGGCGATTCTCGGCGCGACCTGAGACTCAACACTGTACAAATACGGACATCCAGCCTTTTTAGGCGCGAAAAAGACACCCATGCTTCCAGGCTGTGTAACGTCTTTCTCACCCTCACCCAGCGGTTAATCGGGTCGGTTCGCCGCCCCCCGCCCACGAATCTCACGCAATCAAAGGCTCCCGAGCGAAACATGAAAAGCAATTATGCTGCAAAGACCATCATAAAATAAGATGCAGAGCACGGTCGCGATCACCGAAAAGCGCTCTCAGCCATGTAAAATTGTTGTTGAAGGAATTTGTGCTGCGGCTTCGAGAATTTCGGTCATCCATGCGGGTGGAGTGCCAGGAAGGCAAATAAGCTATTGGAAGAAGTTGACATGCGGTGAGATGAGGCCTGCAGGCTTATGCCGCTACACATGTAGGGCTGCCAGCCGCTGAATATTCATTTAAAGACGTGGCTGTTTGTATCTCTTGGAGCAGTAATCCACCAGTTTCTCTGATTTCCTATCTAATTGTAGATAGGTCGGTCTTTCTCGCTCCAGAGACCTGTCAATCGGCGTGTTGTTTGGCTTAGTTTCCTGCGTCCGAAAACCATGCATCTATCGCATCTGCTACCGCTGGCATTGGGCCTGGCCCATATGGCCACGGCTGCAGCAGTCCCAGGAACCAACACCCCGGGGCCATGCACGAATCCGCCAAAGAGAGTGGAGTGGTATAGTAAAACCAACCCACCATTACAGGCTGTTTCACTCACGGATCACAACAGGAGACAATTGTCTGTGCCTCAGAGAAGAGCATACATCAAGGCCGTCCAATGTCTGACAAAGAAAGATGCTATCTCTGGAATGCCTGGTGCTATCAATCGTTTCGATGATCATCATGCAGTTCATGCGAATCAAAAGCCCAACATTCACTGGGTTGTAAGCCAACCCTCTTCTCTCTGCATGATGTCGCTGATCGCCACAGGGCCATTTCATCTTGTGGCACCGCTACTTTGTCGCTACATACGAAAAAGCGTTGAGAGAAGATTGTGGATGGACTGGTGGCCAACCGTAAGTCAGCTTGCGACCATAGACAAATCATCGTTGACCTTGTGCGCAGGTACTGGGACTACTCGTTGGATGCCGAGCCCCAGAACCTGGACTCTACCCGAGCTTTTGACTCTGAAATCTTCAACCCCGACACGGGCTTTGGCGGCAACGGCCTTCGAGTTGTTCCTACTGTTGAGCAGAACCGCCTGAACATCTCCGGCAGCACTGGCGGAGGTTGTGTCAAGGACGGTCCATTCGCGCCCCCGAACTTCATGCTGAATGTGCCTACACGCCAATGTCTCAAACGCGATTTCGTTCCTTGGATTTTGAATAGATTTGGTGACAAAGCGCTGGTAAACGAACTACTAGAGCAGCCAGACTACACCAGCGTTGTATGGACTTTTGAGAAGTTACCCATTTTATCCCTCACAGGCCCTGCGAACATCCACGCGTCCGGCCACTTTGGCGTTGGTGGAGTTCTGGGGACCATGGGTGATGCCTTTAATAGCCCTGGAGGTATGTTATCAGTTCTGGTTCCACAACTTATATAGTTCTTTCAGCCCGGATGCTAATATCAAACAGACCCTCTCTTCTACCTCCATCACAGCAATATCGACCGTGTCTTCTGGCTATGGCAACAAAAAGACCTAGAGACGCGACTCAACCAAGTTGGTGGCCCGATTAAGCCATATGATTACAGTGGCACCAATGTGACCTTGGACTTCACCATCAACATTGGAAAGTTGGCCGGGAATGCAACACTGAAGGACCTGCTTAATGCTGAGGGAGGGACGTTATGTTACACGTACTAGAGTCTGCTATGCATAATAGTAGAGTAACTCGTTGGCAGAACATTACTTGATCGTGACGTCTTGATACCCTAACACAAACTAACCGCCAACTACTTCCTCGGTTAACCTGGCGTGTTATCTTACAATAGCTTCCTCGCTCTCATTTCCCACTGTTGTAATGTCACTAAACCCATATTTACGAGCCCCCGTGTTCTTTTTGGTTGGAATCTTCAGAGATTTCAGACTTAAACGTCCTGTTGATGACCGATTGAAGCAACGATCGGCGACCCGGTGTTCGCTAGAGTGCGATATATTCCAAAATCGTGGCACGTATACTTTGAGTATTGCCTTGAATGTTGAAGCTGAACTGCAAACGATCGCTGTAGAGCATGTTAGTGGGTAACACTTCCCTTCAGAGCGAACACATGCCTGCATATATCTCGATATTGCACCAGTTGAGTGAATCAGCCATGTAGAACCAGAGGTCTTGTTCATGCGCCAAAAATAGCACGTATTGGAAACGAATACATCCAGCTGTTGGATAGAATGTCAACATGTCTTCTTAATTAGAAACCAATACATGCTTACCTGCAACGGCTACAAGCCCAACACTTAAAAGTGCTGCTAGAGCAACCTTTTGACGTAAGGGCATTTGCAAAGTCCATAACATCGGTATTGGTAATAAGTACATACTGATGTCCTGGAAAATATTGCAGATTCCGTTCAAGTTGAAGAACATCTGCTGTGTACTTTGACTTAGACATTTCTCTGGCGAAGTATGCTGGGCTTCAAGATTCCAGAACAGTGAGGGTGGCACGCAAACGAAGGCCAAGAAGAAGAACGTTGTGACAGAAAGAGCGCTGACGAATCCTAGAAGTGTATAGACAGCCCATCTAGTAAACCTTCGGGGGTCAAGACGCAGATAAAAGATAAGAATGCTGCATTTCACGAGCCCGAGAGCAACGGTATATAGTAAGCGGGTTGCGTAATTCCACTTCAGGAGATGTGGCATGTATTCGTGCGGAATGGCAGCCGCTGGTTCAGTGTCAGTAGCGATAAAGTGTATCTTTTTCGGGATTTGGAGTATCGACTTACCATGTGCACCTGCCCCATACCATCCACACATCATAGTCGCCACCGATAGTGCGATAGTGAAGACAAACCCAACGGCCATCAAGTCTAAATGATGAAGCAAAGTAAGGAACCAGAGCAGAGGGTCAAGGCAGCTTTGCACTCACGATCATCCAGACCAAGTCCTCCCTGGATTAAATTGAAGCGGACGTGGAACCGCAGTGCCATGACAAAGCTTGTGATGGCGATGAAACTAATCGAGACCGCGAATGTGGAGGCTTGTTTGGATCCCTCGCGCAACGAACGCGAGTACATTTTTTGCAAATCTTCCATACTGCAAGAGATCTTAGGCGATCTCGAAGCTAGTCTGGTGAACAGGCTCTGGTGAAAGAAAGAACGCGAGCGACAAATTGGAATGCAAAACTACCGCCGGATCGGTTGTATTAGAAACTCAACTGACTGCGAAAATGAGATGGCGGTACGACATATATATGTTCCTATCAAATCCCAGACGCCCAAACCTTTGATTTAGGGATTGGGAGCAAAGGATTCGAAGGACGGGTACCCAAATAATATGACGTACAAACTTGACGCCGCAATCGCGCTCCATTCCAGACATGATGCGTTGGAGAGATCT
>WODD01000037.1:427999-438416 GCA_019775935.1 Neoascochyta sp. HWLR27 | reverse complement strand
TCAAAGTTGTAGGTATCTTCGTCCAAGATGCCGTACTTGGCTTTAACGTTCTGTACCAGGTCAAACCAGGGCCCAATGACCCCTTGGTCGCTGCATAGGACTCTCTGACGATCCCTCTGTCGAGTCATACGCGATTGCATTCTAGGTTCGCCTTTTACAAAGTTTGAAGCCCATCGCGGGCCAACAGGGTCCGCGTCGCGTGCAGCACGCAGTTCATTAGCCATATCTTCAGCCCGACGGAGCGTTGGGGCAAGGCCTTGCTTGTCAAGCCTCCTTATGTACTGTACAAGCGTCTTCTCTTCTGCCTTACTAAGATTTGATGATTTGGGGTGGGTGTCGCATGTTGATTGCGTTCCAGCGCGTCGGCGGCGGAGAGTCGTCTCGGAGACCTTGTAGACTACAGCAGCGCGTCGCACGCTTATCTCTCATGTTTCTTGATTACCTAGAGTGCAAACTTGTTTCTGTCTTCTTTTGAAAGCGATTCCAGGTCTGGTGGTTGATCCATTGAGGTTTAAAGATTGGTAGGCCCAATGTTTTGTTGGGGTGCGCCACTCGCTATGCACCCACGTTAGGTAGAACAGTTTTCGCATTTCCAAATATCATATCGTTTTCTTGAGTCCCGATTCTAACCATACCCGGTATCCAAGCTCTTTAAAAAAAACCTTAAGGAAGCGAGTATACTGATATTGCGCGGCGTACCGCTCTACCTCTTCCCGCGACCAACATAGCTGTTATCTCACTTGGATGTATCCACGCCATGAGGGCCATTGTTGCCACCATCAGCACCGCATCGAATACGTACAAGAAGACCTCATGCGATATCAGATATCCGTCGTTGCCTTGAGCATACTCAATGAGTCGGAATATAGATCGGACCAAGATAAGCAGACTCGATCCATAGAGTGCAGCCAATTGTCGTTCCCACGGGATATCTCGTGAGAGGCATTTGTTAGTTGGAACCCTGCGCATGCGTACATGAAACAACATGCTGGTGACAACAAAGCACCCGAAGAACAGCAGCTGCACGACGAGACCTCCAATGATGATCTTCTCGCCGGTATGCATGGCGTCTATTGTTCCGCTCGCCATAATTCCTCCACCTATAACTGTTGTTAGCTACCCAGGAAGCCACAGTCTGGAGGGTTTTAGGCTGACCGGCAGCTTGCATGAGGAAGGAAACGATATCTCCTGCGACGAATATCTTCGTGAGCCAACGCTTCTGTATCATGGAGTGTGATTCGCCGTCCGTGACCAAAATGATACGACCAAGCATCATGTAGATACTGGCAGCAAAGAGAGCGGGGGCGACGAGCAAAAGGATCGTTGAGATTGAGTAAACTGCGACAGTCCAATTCGGCGACTCGTGAGCAGATATCGCTCTCTGTAAAGTTCAAGATTAATCTCACTGTACCGAGGTGGGAAGGCAAAACATACACTGATATATCCAATCACTTCGACTAAGTAGATTTCACTGTTGTCAGTCCAGCCATGGATATTCTACGACCGATGAACCTGTTACTTACAGACTCCTCCAATGACCAAGGGAACGAGGATCCAGGTCCGCGTACGTAACATCTGGTACATGTGTAGCAACGTTACCACAAGAAACAGAACAATGAATATAATGGCCGCCGCCATTGAGGGATCATAGCGAAAAAGTTTGAAGTCTAGTGTCTCTTCAGCCATGACGTAGATTGTTGCAGGAGACGTCTATGGAAAGCTACAATCGGAGGTAGCAGGGAATTTTCGAATGAATGCTTGTCAAGCGCTGCAGAAAAAAGTTTGAGCGGGTGTATAAATGTTAAAGTCAAGGATAGCGAGCTTATAACATCGTAGGGAAGATAAATTTACCACAGAGCCGCGGTATCTATGTTGCTGCCCAATAGAGCCTAGCACACTATTGCTAAACGCGTATAGGTTCCGTTTTAGACCTAGCTTAGACGTAATCTTGTCTAGCACTAAAAAAATGCGTACCCCTACGTATAGGTTGTGCGTTGACTGTTTAGCAACGTGTTAGAGCCTGGGATTCCTTGGACCGCAGAAAATCACGATGACAAGATAACAGGCCCCCTTGGCTAGCACTGACTTAGCTGATTCGCGACGCCGTTTAATTACTTGCAGGCATAGAATCTCGATGGAAATTCTTTCAACATAACTACGTAGTTACTCTTAGTCCATGGAAATTAGAACTGCCTCACTTGCTCTCACGTTCACAACTCTGTTCTCTACTATCTCTCTTACTTCCTTCCCGGTGATCTTTCCGTTCAAGTCTATTGTCTGACCTGCAAATTTGATGCCATCTTGAGCCTCTGCTCCTGCTGCATTGATCCGTCGCACACTTATTGGCCGCTTGGTGCTTAGGAGAGATGCAGGGAGTTCGAAGGCGGCGGTTTGTCTTTGATCGACCGGCGTTGATGTAGAGTTATAAACCTCCATGTTAACGGCCACTATACTTCGCAGCTTCTGCTGGTGTCGGTTGCTCGAATAAATGGCATAGGCAGCAAGCGATGATGTGTTGACTACAGGGATGACCTGCGTTTCTTCGTTGCCGAGTGCAGTGGCAGTGAACCAGTTTCCGTAGTATAGAGGTCGGGGGCCGGGCATGGTGGTCCCATTTCGAGTAGCTTGCCAAGATGCATAGCGATATCCAGTGCCCATATGCCAATACATTCTTGAGACGTTGAGCGACGCAGCGTATAGCGCGTAGTCGATAGACCATATTGCCGCACCAAACACGTCAGATACGCCGGCCAAACCCTGGCAAGCGATGGAGTTGGTTTCGCCGATAACGTACGGGATACCCTGGGCCGCTGTGTATGCGCTAGCACTAGCCTGGTATGCCATCTGGCCTATCATCGCTGTCCGGTTCATAACGTTGCCTTCCAGTGTGGGTTTGACGGGTCGGCACGCGGCACCAAAATACTGGTGTGTACAGAAGGTTTTCGTTCGTCCTGTGGATCCAATCCCCAAATCAATGGCGTTTTGAGCAGTCCATGTTGTATCGTTGTTGATACTTCCCGGCGCAACAAAAGCACCGGCTTGGAAGATCCGCTGATTGTTGATATCCAACACGCGCTGTGAGATGGCTGCAACGCGTCCGAGCCACTCCGGAACGTAAGCCTTGATAGACCAGGTTGAAGTGTTCCGATCGACTGGAAAGGCTAAAGATGTAGTTAGTTTTATGTTCAAGCGTGCTCTGGACAATTTGTACCGTCGAACTCGTTGCCAACCTCGAAAGCAAACAGGTCTTTTCTCAGCGACCTGTAAAACGCCGTGGCCTCTGATACAGTGTTGTTCTCTCCTCTAACACCGCTATCGAAAGTCAAGCCGACAGTGTACTTGGTACCCTTTGGGAAGACCTTGAATGACTCAAGATACTTCGGCCCCCATGTTGAATTTGCGGGCTGGTCTGCGCCAGGAACTGCGAAATTCTGTATAATGGCTGCTTTCTGACCTGGGGTCCAGATGGCGTGGTTTGCTGTAGTACCTCCAATCCGAATAGGTGCAGCAGATCCGGATATGTCCTTGAGATTCTGCAGCATACGGTAGGAGAGCTGATTTGGGTTCCTTCATTGTTTGAGCGTCCCGCAATATAAGTAGCCGGACAAAGATGACTTACTTCAAGTCTCCAGCAATGTCCGGGAATGAAGCCATTTCCATTGAAAATCCCTGGAACGCGCCAGAGAGAACTTGAGTTCCTGAAGGAGGACGATCTGGTATATCAAGAACAACGCGATCGCCGACCACGCTCGGGACAGTAAAGCATAGCGTGACTAAAGCGCATAAATACATTGTTTCGATTCTGTTGATTTTTGCCCTGCAGTTGATCGAGCTTGCTTTCGCTGGTCAGGTACAAATTGTCTTGAACTTTTTATCTTATATACATCATCTTGCAGCAGGTCACAGGCAGATCGGAAAGTGGGGGCGTCGTCTACTGAACTTATTGATGCTTCGATCGCCCTGGGGTGTGGGGCAGAAAGCGGAGAACCCTGCAAAGGTTTGATTTGCCAAGCGTTCAGTTCTTGTGACCCAGAAAAACCCATTCATTCCCCATGTTCTCTCGCTGAAAAGATGATGGCTGATACCCTTTCCCCGGTATGTGGAGAGGAATTACGAGACTCTCGGTCCTTATAACTCGAGAAGCCACCGCCAAGGTCCAAGAAGAATCTGGGCGAGCGACACCGGGTATGATTCATGAGAGGGCAGTTGTGAAGCTCAAGAAAGGGCGGACTTCGTGATTTCATTCATTCAGGAAATCGAGATTTCGGAGATATGGCTGACTAGCTAACTCGAGTAACAAGAGCAGGATGACGAAAGCCATGGAATGGGCTAGGGCAAGCAAGATGAATATGAGATGGACTGCAGTGATGAAAGAGTCGAGTTTGATGGATTGATGAAGAGACGGCCCGTGCTAAAAATACAAAGAGCTCTATCACGTACTGTGCTGAGTACCGGGCGTTGTCAACAATTCGTACGTGGCAAAGCGCAAGGGTACTGCGCCAATCGGCCTGTCGGGAGTTGAAAAACGCGAGACGGCTCCAGTTGCGCCGTCTCTACCAGTGTGCGCAACACGACGCTGGAGAAGCGCACGCCTGTTTTGCAAGGATCTGTTTGCATGTCGCAAACCCGGTCGGCTCGGAGGCCGGGCCCAGTTTATTGCCTTGACTGAACGCAGCAGCATAAAGGGTTGACTCATTGACGGCAAAACAGTGAGATACCTTCTGTTGAATACACATTTTCGCCAGTCCTTTCACCGACCATCTACCACAATCTACCGGTATGACGATTAAACTCGAAACTGCACCAAGCAATGCACCTGCACGCAGAGGTGTGTACTTGCTCACGCATCCACGTTCGGCTTCGAACATGTTTCAGACGATGATGGCGAAGCAGCCGGGCTATCAAAGCTCAGGCTACAAACTCTTCGACGCGGGTTTTGCAACAATATCTCAACTGAATAAAGGTCGCCTTTCTGAACGGACCGAACAAGAGCGCAAAGCCCTATACGACGTGTTTCGAACAGGCTTTGACAAACTACAAGACGAATTAGAGGATGCACGAGCGAATGTGAGTTCAAAGTTGTTCTCTTACCTGTCGAAGAAAGGGGGGGAAATCGATATAAGAGTTGACGTTGGTGCTTATATCGGGACTCCCGTACCCGAGGTTGTGGCATATTCATGCTTTTGTCGCCCAAGCGTGGTTTATACTATTGGTAGACGCCGCAATCAACTTGCTAATCTTCTCGCTTGCAGGGTAACAAAGTCTTTCTGAAAGAACACACAATGTTCCTGTTAGGCCCGGACAAGTGGTTCGCTCACATCTACGATGGCGACAAGGTGGAACCGTTGGTAGTGCGTGAGCGTGACTCGCCTGAGTCAGTCTGTACTAATCCAACCACTCTGCCCGATAGCCTTCTTCTCTCCATGACACCAATCTTCCAGATTCGACACCCAATCCTTATGTTTCCGTCTATGGTCCGCGCTCAACAGAAGACCATGGGCCCCCTCCGGCCTCGTCAACTCATCATTGGGGCTACACTCACTCTACACCATTCTCGAAACCTGTTTGATTGGTATCTTAGGCAAGGTGCCGAGATTAGTCCACAGGTGCTCGATGCCGATGACATCATAAATAGTCGAGCAGCAGTCCGACATGTCTGCGTTGAGACTGGGCTAGATCCAGATGCTGTCCAGTACGAGTGGGAGACGCGAAAAGAACCAGATCCACTGAAGGCGATCTTTCTTTCCACTATATATTCGTCAAAAGGCATAATACCTGGTCTGGCTGCCAAGGGTATTGATTTGGAGACCGAGAAGGCCAAGTGGAAGGCTGAATTCGGCGATGAGGATGGTGAGGATCTTGCAAACTTTGTGCACGACGCGATGCACGACTACGATTATCTACTAAGTCAACGAACTTATCTTGGGCTATTAGATAGTTGACTGGTCCTATATTGGGTGGTAAATTTGAAGTACGGTGTATTCTACTCTGGATTTTTGGCCCGAGGCAGCCGTGATCAAAAATCCGACCATAGGTAGTCTTCTGACCCCCAACAATTAGACCCAGGCGGCCAATATCCGACGGAGTCTTCTACGTGGCAAAGCTTCATCACATCAAGATTACTCGAAGTCGAGCAGAAAATCTTGAGCTTTCTATCCATCATCCATACATCGCTGTAAGGGTGATATCCGCGAACCCTTGACGACGCCCAATCACCTAATTTCAGCGTCATATTCTGCAGTTTTCCTCCTTTGTTTGCCTGCATCAGTGACTGAAAGAGATCTTCCACGTTGTTTTTATCAAGAAGGGGAAGCTGATAGCGATCCTTGCCAACGCAAGAATCAGTTCCATGGAATACTCCCCCAGTACTTGTTGCTGACGAGGTGACTGTATCTCTGGATATATCTCTGGAGAGCGAAGATTTGGTAAAAGAGCCAGGGTTAAGAGAGACTCGAGTGGCCATGTGCCGTTGTGCGGAAAATTGAGGGACAGATGCAATAGATTTGGTGCCTTCTCGTGAAGCATTGTAATGTTGAAGTTTGTGCGAAATGGAACAAAGTCTAGTTCGTCAGATCTGAACTCCAGGTGTTGCAAAGAGAAACCTTGTCGGTCAAGGACTGTAGTAAAGTCCGCATCTGTGGAAGGGCCGATCCATGTCAAATGAGTGAGTATGTTGTCGGGTAGCGCCTTGAGGAACGATAGACTCATGGTTTCGAGTTTCTGCAATGATTTCGAAAGTGGCGGTAATTTCTGTAAGACCTCGGTGGTAACAGTGTCGGTATCGATAGTAAGGTCTTCTATCTTCGACCAATCCATCGCACTAGTCCAGAGGTCAAGATTAGATTTAGGCGGTGCAGATTCGGCCACACCATGAGGCTTCGTTAACTTGTCGGTAACATTCGTTTTCACCGGGAAGAACAGCTGCGTCGGTGTCCACTCTCACCCGCTGCCAAAATGGTAGCCCCGAACTCTCAGCTCCCTCAGAGCTGGATAAGCACCGCCTCTGTCGGGGTAAAACGGAAAATTCCAGCGATCAGGAAATTGATCATAACCGCGGACAGAGACACTAATATCAAGCAATTTAGTCTTTGGACAGTGTAACAGAGCTTCATGTACGGAGTCCATGGTGAGGAGATACGGCTCTGGCATACTTTCGCACATCACTGGTCTTGCATCAGACCCGTCGCAGTAATATGAATATGGTACGCGAGCTTTGATTTCAGATGGACTTGGATCATTGCGTGTCCACAGGCGTGCGCTGACTGGGGTTTGGAAGCTTAAAGCTAAAAGCGAGATAACTACAAGAACGCGCATAACAAAGCGCCACATGGCGAGTAAGTGTTGCACAGGTTTTTGTTCTTTGCCAGAGATGTTATACTACCACTACCCATGAGTCAGCAGACTAAAGCTGGAGTATCATTTTCGTAATTTACGTCGTTGTGGCTGCCTAGTCCCCACATCGAGGCAAAAACAGGCAAGCACAATTATAGTACTATACGAACCAATCCCGAATGGGCCATCTCCATGTACATATGCTACAGCTATTCGCTTGCGTTACAGAAGAAAAAACAACGAATTTTGAGAGATTCTAACAAAGTCTTCTGGCATCAAATTCGACAGCTGGAAGCCACGTCGAGGGTTTTCGCATTACGAACGATGAATACAAAAGTCTACTCTGCAGAAACATGACTATTGGCGCAGATATCGGATTTGAAACCAGCCAGCGCCATGTTGCTGATAATGTTGAATCTATGTAGAACATACAGAATCTCAAAGAAGCCTAGTTCTCTTGAGACCGGTCCGATAGATACAGATATCAAGCAAAATAAGGCATCATCAATTTCCTGACCTCGACAAGCCTCTAAGCCAAGGCACAAAAGCTCCGAGATACCTCAAACTCGCTCTGGAGATAAACCGCGAAGAGATGGGTGCGGAGAGCCTCAATGTTTTGCTGCACTGGAGACGAGACGTGTTGAGAGGTTAGAAATGTTGATTGCTTCTGGGTACATGTTGCCCTTTTTCCGCCGCACATGCTACTACTCTTGATGTACTGTCAGTCAAGTTGTTCCATGTATATCTTGTTCTTCTACCTCGCCCCACACCGCCTGTTCTGTCAACGAAAGTAGTCTACCCGTTTCATTGTCGACTTGAGCAAAAAAGAAGCATTCGTAAGAAGTCTTCTTCCCATCAAGTAGTAAGACACCCGTCATCCTCGCCGCAAGCTGATCACCATCTCTCAAAAACTCATGCCTACACAAAAGTATTAGCAAATATGGCATGGCCCCCAATCCAGAGCCCGATATTCTGCTACTCGGTAGAAGGGACGGTAAATACTCACACCTCCGGCTCGTAGTCTGTGATCTTGCCACTCCAGGACTCGAGGCTTCCGAACCATTCATCGTACTCACGCCGTTTTCCGTTCATGATATGGTAAAAGCTAGGTGTCACTGTTGCTTCGGCGTAGGCCTTTATCTCGGCGACCGAAGTTGATGTAAGAGCATGTTTCATGGCGAGCTGAAACCCCGCACGGGTTGAGAAGTCGTAGTCTGGCATGTTGTCTGCTGGTCCCAGTAGCTTTTTGGATGAGGAATGTGCTCCAGAGGCTGATTGATGCTGGTTATTTATGTTGTGCTTGAGGTTAGGCATCCAGGCCAAGCCGGTTGAATTCCCGAAGTGTTTATGCTACATCCGCTGCTTACATGTGACGCGCCTGCATGTCACTAGTGACGTCTAGGGTGCATGTAGTCATACAAGTTACCGTGGCAGGTCAGTACCTAGAAGCCACAAAATCTGACCTTGCTGGAAAGTCCATACTTGATATAGATAGAAGAGCGGTAAAGAAAATCCGACAGAACAAGGTCCGCTTCCAACTCGATATCTGTTGGCATGAAGTTGATAGCGTTTTACGGTGAGATACAACAATTACTCGGATCAAACAGGTTCAGTCGTTCTGCAGCAAAACCAGATTTTGCAGTACTACTACCCAACTAATTACGGTGCCTGGTACAAGATACATTCACGCTTCCATGGCAATCTCGATTTCGCTCATTTTTTACATACGCAAAATTTTGTTGACTTGAGCCTGGTATCCCTCCATCAAACCAACCACCTTCGACTCTTACTCAATAGAGTTCTTAGGCGCTTCCGACTTTCCTCACCAGCTCTTGAACCACGGCCTTCAACAAAACCACATCCGCGCCCCGTATCATAGCAACCTCCTCTTCCACACCCTTTTTCTGTACTTTCAACTGCGTCGGCTTGCCATCTTCGAAGATTAGAAACGTAGGCATAGCCGTGATACCGTACTTCTTCGCGACATCCTTCACGTGATCAACGTTGACTTTGGCAAACCCGAGCTTGCCCTGTACAGCGTGTTCATCCGCCAGCTTAGAGAAGACTGGAGCGATGGCGCGGCAAGGTGGACACCAGTCTGCGTAGAAGTCGACGACTGCGTATTTGGTTGACTTCAGGACTGTGTCGAGGTCGGCTGGTGCATTGACCTTTGAGACATTTCCGGATGTTTCCGGGATCGGGCTGCGGTCTGCGAACACGGCCTATCTTTGTCAGCATTGTAGTACGTCGGATGGGAATGTGGCAGCAGGAGTGACAAGAGATCTTAATATGCGGGACATTGATCCCAGACGGCACGTGAGACAGCGCCGGGGCTTGAGTGAACTTACTGGTCCTAGCACCAGGATGATGAAAACACCTATGATTCCATAGATTATCGGATGCATTTCGAATTTGAGCGAGGCTGAGTTTGATGATTGATGTTGCTGATGAAAGGCGCGAAGGAACGTGAGGTGAGGACATCCTCGCGGTGGCTGTGCCGCTCCTCTTGGCGCGCAAGCCTTGTGGGGCGCCTGGTAGGCGCGAACGACCCCGCCATATTTCTTGACACTTGAAACCATCAAACGCACACCTGGATTGTTTTCCAGTTCATCTTCAAAGATGAAAACTCCAGATTCGATTGTACTTTCAGCAATCTTGTAATGCCGCTGGTGTCTAAATGAGCCGCATCAGACCTCTGGGCACTCGTCTACTTTGATGAAGACTCGAGGGGGCGAAGCCGTATTGCCTTTGACGTCTGCATTTGACATTGATGAAGAATTGGAAAGAGGCTTCCGATCTCCCATATGAGATTAGCCATTCGGATGCCATGATAGCTTTGTGGAACTTATAGCTGACGTCGGCAAGCCGGTCTATTGCGGTAGTTAGTCTGTTGATTCATGGCTTGGGCAAAACCCGATCGAACCCAACACTTCTGACAGGAAGTATTTGCAAGTGATTGAATTGAGGTTCGACGAGATAGCACAGATATCCGACCATGCATTTGACGAAACACCCAGCTCAGCCTTCCCTTTAGTAAACTAAAACCGCTTACCTTTCGCTTTGTATTTCCCCGTCTACTCTCCCA
>WODD01000037.1:402168-427941 GCA_019775935.1 Neoascochyta sp. HWLR27 | reverse complement strand
TACTCTCCCGTCTCCACCTACTCTCCCGTCTCCACCTACTCTCCCGTCTCCACCTACTCTCCCGTCTCCACCTACTCTCCCGTCTCCACCTACCGTCTTCCGACCTCAACAACCCGCACCTCCCCGCTGAGCACCACAACTCCCACCTGCGCCGTCCCCACAACATACACAACCACATCCCCATAGTCAACATCCCCCTCCTCCTCTGACGCTGGCATCGGCAGAGACAACAAGTTGCCCTGACGCGATCCCTGCAGCTTCTGGCCCAAGTCTTCTTCTTCGTCTAGAGGCGGAGTCTGCGGGCGGGGGTTTACAGGTGCGCGGTGAGTCGTGAGGGGTGGGGTAAGTTGTGTTAGAAGGGGTCGGCGGGTTAGGCGGCGCGAGAGGTGGGAGAGGCGGGTCGTCAGTGGGTTGGCTGGGCGGGAGGACATATTGATTGGATTGGTGGGGTGGGAATGGATACTGTAGAGGTTTGTCGTTGTCGTGGCGGGGTGTGTTTGTGTGTGGGTTCTGCGTGTGTGAGTGCGCGGAGCTCAGGGCGTGGTGGTATGTCTGGGGATTTCTCGGATAAAGATGGCAGGAAAGATGTGGTTCGAGTTATATTGTGAAGTTGGTTGTGCTATACACAATGTTGGTAGAGTTGAAACGTCGCTGAGATTGCTTGATGGGTCATTGGAGTTGGTACATTGTAGTCGAAGACAATGGACTTCTCATTGTTTGGCTACGATCGTTTACTCTGAAGAGTGTGAAAGAGTGACTAGACGCATTCATTAAGCGCATTTGCTAAGTACCTCAAACTTCAATGCAATGTCTCTCCATGAGGCGTCAAACAAGATGAGAAACGTCTTGAGCCTGCACCGTTACCGAGATGCTACAGACAAGGGATTTTGGAAATTTCTTCCCAGCCCTTCCCCCCAAAGGCAAAAAAAGAATCGGAAATTCCGGATTCGTGAATCATTATTTTATGCGCAGATCAGAACAGGTCGATACTCATCGTCTCGCCCACTCATTCTCAGCATTGCCCTGCTGGTCCAGAGAAAGGTTTCCAGGTAGACCATTACCGACAGGGAGATGGCTCCTCTCAGCCGCACGTATAGCAGCTTCTTCTTCCTCGCGCTCAGTTGCGTCCTCGACACGGTCTGAGTAGCGGTTAAAGTCAGGGAGATAATCGATGGCAGGGCGACCGCTGCCATGCTCTTCGGCAGCGATCAGGTTGGAGACACGGTCGGGAACGACTTGGTGAAGCCACGAATCACTCTGGGTGGGGACAGCAATTATCGTAAACTAGCGGTGGAGTTAGTGAGTGGTCGTGGTGCTGCCAGACACAAACATACCGCCCAAACAACTACCATGCCCACGACGCCCATTAGGAGACCTGCAACCTGCTGCTCCTCGGCTTTCCATGCAGGCAGGCAGCCGTTATTTCTGCCAAAAGCGTCCAAACAGGCAGTGGCAGGATGGGTTTTGTCTTGGAACGGCCATGCCATGTCCCTCGGATTCGAGTAGCCACAACAGGTGAATGCGTCCTGGATGACCCTGATTGATTTGGAGTCCTTTATCCTGAACAGCGTCTGCCAGCGCTGTCGTAGGCCACAGTCGAGCCCGGACGGCGGAGCTGCATGTGTGCCGAGCAAGGTGATGACGACGGTCGAGTAGATGAAGATGATGGTGTTGGCGACAATGACAAGAGGCGGACGCTCAATGGCACCCCGAGGCATGCGACCGCGGCGCTCCTTTCTGCGCGTCAAATCATAGCCGCACTCGAGGAGTATACCCGAGACAAGAGGAAGGGCCGTAGCGAAGCTAGTGAGGGTGTCGGAGATGGGGACCGAGAACCTGCTAGCACGGGAGCTAGCATAGCTGGAGAGGTAAGCAGGGTGGAACGATTGCGGCGAGGTCGACTCACCCAGCGAGCGCAGTTGCAATGATGAGGTACTGGATGACGTTCAGCTGGGGTGTGGTTAGTCGGTGGGGTCAGCCAACTTACGACGACGCTTATGCACGTTACGGCCTGCTTTCTGGTGTAGGTCATTGTGGTGGTGGTGGTGGTGGTTGGGTGAGTGAGGTGCACGTGAAGGAGCACGCGGCCAACAAAGCGCGCGGCAGAAGATGGGGAGATGGAGAAGGGAGAGGGAAGGCAAACAAGCGGGAACCGAGCGATGATACGTATCCGTCAGGTCGGCCTGTCGATTGTCGATCGAGTGCAGCCTCGCACGACGGGGATGGGGCAAAGGCGGGGGGGGCAGCATGAGCAGGAGATAGGCATGGTCGTGGGGGTGGTTTTAGCGCAGACAGAAGGTGACACGGCAAAGCGATGCTTATGAAGGACAAGTCGCGTGCTGGCAGGCCGGCAGGGGGGAGAGTGAACGTGAGCAGACACGAACATGTCCCTGTCCCGTCCTGTGACGACGGCAACGACACAAGAGACGACTGTGGCTAGGTAGGTGTTGTTGTAACCGGCCGTCTCTCTTAGGCGGCGGGTAGGATTCCGAGCAGGCGGGGTAATAGCTAGCAGACCAAGCCAAAGCCAAAGCCAAAGCGGCTAGACGTCTGCATCGCACAGTCGGTAGGCAGCGGGTGGTAAATATATCAAGCGTGACATCATAAGATCGAGGTTGGATCGCTGCTGAGGGCGCAGACCGATGAGACGGCCTCTGTTCTACTTGTTAGTGCCCAACCCAACGCGCCCAACAAAGGCGTCGGTCTGGGACTGCGACTGGCAGCCGAAACCTCGCAGCGCCACGCACGGCGGGCTGACTGGCGGCATGGCTGTCTGGCCACCAGCGCATCGCCGGCCAGGGATGGGTGTCGCGCATTGGCTGCGGCTGTGTGTTGTTCTGGTCTCGTTCTTTTTGTCGTCTGCGTCGTTGGACACGATCCTCCATCTAGTCACAGCGCTGCTCGACAGAGAGGGACCCTTTCCTTCTAGCCCTGGCCCTGGCCCTGGCCCCATCCCCATCCCCGTCCCCATACCTGGCCATCCCTCGGCCGCTCCCCGTGTCCATGCGGGGCACCACAAATATATACCTGCCCGACTTCCCCGTCTTTCTGGTACTCGTCTGTTTGCATCGCCGTCGACCTCCGCTCCCGCCTCACGCCGTCCGTCTCCCTCTAGTGCCATCATGTTAGCCTTCCAACCACGGCCCTGTGATATGAAGCAAACAGATTCGTCGACCGCTTTGCCTTCCGCTTTTCTGTCTTGGCTAGTAGGCACCTCCTCTACTCTACCTCTACCCTCCGCTCGCTCCTACCGTCCTCGCCCCCACCCGTACTCTCGCCCGCCACCCGCCGACATGCAAATGTCAGAGGCCAAATCTTTCCCGTCCGACACTCCACTCCACCACATGTCTCCTCTCACAAACTCGGTGCCCTCTGACTGGGGCAGTCCAAGGTCGCCCTCGTTTAATCCGATCCTGGGCAGCATCCCCGAGGTCTACGAGTACGAAGTCGACTCAGACGACGCCGCGCACAGCCCCCTCACAAAGGTCGACACCCACCAGGACCTGTCGGAAGCCCTCATCCCCGAGCTGACCATCAACGAACCCGAGCTTACCAAATCGCTGGCCTCGGGCACCGTCATCCAAATCAGCCGCAGAGCCGACAAAGCCTACGCCGTCCGCCGTGTGCTGCGCAGAGTCCTCGAGGCCGACAAGGTCCGCCGACGGCGCGTCATGAAGGTCTACCTCAAAGTGGTGACTTTTTTGCGCTTCATGCTCAAGGCTCACGACCGCTACGGCGCCGTCATGATGACCTCGGGTGTCTACATGCAGCGGTGACTGCACGTGACGCACACTTACAACCACCGACATCCCCACGGAACTTGACGACACGATGCATGGATTTGGCTTTGGCATAGCAATTGGCGTTTTATACCCGGTGCATCTGGGCTCAGGGTGAGCATTGGACAGCCGCACCGCACTTTCTCCGCGAATCTGATGATTTTGGCACACAAAACCCGCAATAGGCACATAGCTGCAATCAAATCTATACTGCTGGGCGTGATGTTGTGCACGTGTGCGCTGACCTGTGATGCGGTGCATAAGTGTGCCAACGTGGTCTTGTGTCGTAGGCAGGAAGAGGTACATTGAACCTCAGCCCAGCGGTGACAAGGGGCTGCTGCCACACACGCCTGAACCCACACGTGTTTCGGGTCCTCCGCCCAGTCCAGACTCGTTGTTCTTTTGGCCCCTGGAATGCAGGCACACGCAACACATTCCACGCCACGAGCCAGTCCCTGGCTTCCACGCGCGCCTATGGGCGATCCAGGCCGCGGAGCGGCAGCCAGCATCCCTTTCCATGCTGTCCACGCTACAGATTCGATATATTGCAGCTACGTGCCTTTCGCAGGTACATAGCATTACCATGTAGGTAACATTTTGACATGCTGCATGTCCTACGTGCTGGGGGGTCGCCTTTGATAATCACGTGTTCCGCCAAACCACGATGCGCCAGCGACTCGGCCAAGTCGAGTTCCTTGCCCGACGTGTACTCACCTCACCGACTCGACATGTATCGTGGAAGAAGCGCTGGCGCTTGGCGTATGCATCCATGCCTAACGTGTTGTTGCTGGACGTGCATCTGCGCCTGCATCCTCCGACGGGACCTGCATCGCCGGCTTTGGGCGGCTTAGCGGGCTTGACAGGACCTTTGTAGGTAGGTAGACCGACATGAGCAGGCAGGTGGGTATTCAGATGTAGCATCTTATTGTCCGGCGAATACGAATTCGCTTCAGGGCAAGTCAAGCAAAGACGGTGTCACGAAAGCCATGCCTAGTGCTTGAGTCGCGTCTAGCTACCCTTGATCTTGGGGGATGTAGTGTGCCCTCGTCACGGGGCCGGGCTGCCTCTTGATGTGCCCCGAGACTACCTAGAGCAGTAAAAACGGGTCATTTTGATCTTCTATCATCGTGTTGACCATTGAACGTCAATTAGTTGCGATTTGCCTCCTGTAAATTATGGCTTTGAACATGGTATCTCGGGACCCTGCAGCCATGGTACCACGTCACCAGTGCGCCAGGGAGATTCCTTTGCAATAGCTCTATTATACACGTTCGTTTTCTATTCTATTATGAATCAAACGCCCTCTTTCGTCACAAGCAAGAATCCATCCACCATTCGAGCGTCTGCCTCGCACCACGTCGAAGGATTCCGGCAATCCACATGAGGCTCAACCGAACAGCGGCTGATGACGGTGCTAACCGAGCAGAACTATGGCGTAGCGGCTCCACCCCTAATTCTAGACTGCTGCACATGAATGGCTGGATCTACCAAGGTAACAATTGCGCAGCGATGCCGTCGCTGCTCTGACAGGTAATGGTAGACTGCGGAGAGCGAGACGCGGCTTGTAACAACCGCAGGCTGAGCGGCGCAATCATGGCCGTTACCTAGCATCGCAGGTTTGACGCACGTGCGCCAACGCCTTGGCTCGAATGGACCGCACTCAGACGAAGCCTTGCACGCTTGGTGGGCTTGGTCGGCCTACGTAGACCAGACCCAAACGACCCACCAATCCCCATCCGTTGAGCCTTTCTCTGCCTGCCGCAATCGCACCTGACCACAGATGACACTGTCGGTCTCCATCGCGCCCACCACCCACAGCAGCCCTGGACCTCTTCGCCTCCTCCCGTAACGACCCCAGCCAGCAAGCCGTCGAGCTTGACCTACTTCCCAAGCGCCAGAAGCAGACCTCCCCACCGCCCGAGAGCAAACGAGATCGCAAACGGCGCGAGAAGCTCGAGCAGCTTCGCGAAGCCGACGAGATGAAGTTCTCCCACAGCCTGCAGTTCAACTCGGTGCCCGATTGGAGCAACCACTATGTGGCCTACAGCAACCTCAAGAAGCAGTATGTTGGACAGGCGTGTGTTGGTGCGCATCGAGGCTGACCATTGCTGCGCTATCCAGAATCTACCAGCTCGAGACACAGATCAACCAGAAGAACACCCACACAATCGATCCCGAGTCCTCGCCACTGCTCGACAACGCCGCCGATGACCCCGACAAGGTCTTCACCAACCTGCTAGACGCTGAATTGGAGAAGGTCACATCCTTCTACCAGCTCAAGGAGTTGGAGATCTACGACGAGTTGGATGATCTCGTCAAGGCTGAGTCGGCCTACGAGCAGGAACAGGAGGATTTGGACCAGGAGCAGCAGCAAAATGCACAATCAGGGAAGCAGACTCGGAGCACCAGCATCTTCAAGCAGATCGGCTTCCAGCGCCCACGGAACGCAAGCTCAGCGAGTGGACAATCGACCGGCGACGGCCGCGATGACGACGACGACGACGAGTCTGACGAGGACGCGAACGAGACATCCCGGCTGCGGCAGAAGAGCCCTGATGGGCAGCGCCGCCGTCGGCGACCCACCGACGAAGATGCTCATTCGACCGGATTCGCATCGTCAAAACGACGGACGAGCGCCGCCTTTGAGGACTACAACGACATGGCCTTCTCAGCGCTTTACGACGAGGGAGTGTCGCTCAAGAAGCGCACCGTCAGCGTATACGTTTCGCTGTGCGAGCTTCGATCCTTCATCCAGCTGAACAAGACCGGTTTCGAAAAGGTTCTGAAAAAGTACGACAAGATCCTCGATCGAAAGCTCAAGAGCCAGTACCTCAAGACATATGTCTACCCCGCATACCCGTTCCAGCAGACCACCATGGACAAGCTGTCTGGAAACCTGAGTAGCGTCGAGAAGGCCTACTCTCAGATCTGCACAAAGGGCGACGTGTCGGAGGCGAAGCGCGAGCTCAGGTTGCACCTCCGCGAGCACGTCGTTTGGGAGCGCAACACAGTGTGGAGGGAGATGATTGGTATCGAGCGCAAGGCCCAGGCTGCCAATATCGGCATCACCCAGACGCTGCTCGGGCGTGACAACCATGCCGGTCAGGTACGGCGACAGGGTGACCAGCTTGACTCGGACATCAAGGAGGTCAACACTCCGATTGGGAGATACAGGTGCCCGCAGTGGCTACTCAGCAGGACTTTTTGGACGTTGGTTGCATGCATAGCCTTGTTTGTTGTCCTCTTGGTGGTCCCCATCATGGAGAAGCCCGAGCAGCAAAACTGTTTGGCCATGGTCATTTTCGTCAGCTCTTTGTGGGCTACTGAGGTAAGACAGGCATTTTTAGTATATGACCAACATTCTGACATTCTTAGGCAATCCCCCTGTTCGTCACATCGCTTCTCGTACCTTTCCTGGCCGTGACCCTCGATGTGGTACGGAGCGACGTAGCGCCGCATCGACGACTCGACTCCAAACAAGCGGCAGGCTACGTTTTCGCTGCCATGTGGACACCCGTTATCATGCTGCTTCTGGGCGGCTTCACTATTGCTGCTGCTCTCTCCAAGTACAACATTGCTAAGATCATGGCCACCTTCGTACTGAGCAAAGCCGGCACGAAGCCTAGAACTGTTCTGCTCACCAACATGTTTGTAGCCATGTTTGCCAGCATGTGGATCAGCAATGTAGCTGCACCCGTGCTGTGCTTCTCCATCATCCAGGTGAGTTAATCCTCTCTCTCGGTGGTGCATTTACTGACCAGACAGCCTATCCTCCGCAATCTTCCTGCGGACTCCAACATGACGAAAGCACTGCTCCTTGGCATTGCCCTTGCATCCAACATTGGAGGTGCTGCCTCTCCTATCGCATCGCCACAGAACTTGATCGCACTGCAGCACATGAACCCAGAGCCGTCGTGGGGTGTCTGGTTCTTCGTAGCCCTGCCTGTGTGCATCATCTCCATTCTGTTGATTTGGGGCTTGCTCGTCCTGACTTTCAACCCCGGTCGCGGCACGACCATCATGCCGATTCGACCCATGACGGACAAGTTCACAGGCGTTCAGTGGTTCATCACTGTAGTCACATTCGTCACCATTGTGCTCTGGTGCGTCAGCCATCAACTTGAACACATCTTTGGCGATATGGGCGTTGTTGCTATCATCCCGATCGTTCTCTTCTTTGGTACAGGTATCCTTACCAAGGAGGACTTCAACAACTTCCTCTGGACTATCATTATCCTCGCGGCTGGTGGCCTTGCGTTGGGTAAGGCAGTCAACTCTTCCGGTCTACTTCATACCATCGCGGAATCGATCACTGCGCAGGTCGAAGGCATGAGCCTTTATGGTGTCCTCATCGTCTTCGTTGGCCTTATTCTGGTCATCGCGACGTTCATCAGTCATACTGTTGCCGCTCTTATCGTGCTTCCGCTCGTGCAGCAGGTTGGTCAGTCTATGGCTGAGCCCCACCCTAACCTCCTGGTCATGGGCGCTGTGCTCATGGCAAGCGGAGCCATGGGACTTCCCACCAGTGGCTTCCCGAATATGAGTAAGTTCGAACATTCATTACGCCGCTGTATCACAGCTAACAAATTTCAGCTGCCATCATGATGGAAGACCCCAGGACCGGCCAGCGATACCTCGAGGTGAAGCACTTCCTCACACGTGGTGTTCCCGCTTCCATCATCACCTTTGTGGTTATCGTGACGGTTGGCTACGGGTTGATGCTTGCTGCGGGGTTCTAAGCGGGTCTCTGTGTGTAGATAGATCTTGTTGTACAATGTTCACATCTTGCATGTTGCGGCAGCGGTGTCATGTCGTATACCGGAGTCGGTGCTCTTGTTACGTGTCGCGAGTTTTGGGGCGTATCGTTGAAAGTACCGTTCAAGACGTCGTTCTTTTCGATGTCACAATTCCAAAAGTTGAATTTCCAATCCACGTTAGGCCTCCCAATGTATGGATTGATTACAAACAAGTTCCCCAAAACAAGACCTCGGCGAGAAACTTCTCTCACTACACGGCTCTCGGTTTCCGGATGAATGGTCGTTAAGTCCGCTTGTTTACTCAGCGCATCTGTTCGATGTCTGACTACTGAGGCCGGAGATGGGATGCCTGAGAGATTTTTATGTGAGCGCCGGGACGTCAGCTATGGGATTGCTAAGCAGACGAAGACGAAGACTAGGAAAATCGAGGAAGAAAGGTCACAGCTAATATGTTGACTCAAAAGAGATAAGTAACCCCACAGCCTTATAAAGAGCCTGTTCCCGCTTATCTTCTTTGCTACCTATCATTCAAATCGTTCGCCTTCCAAAGTCTAGAGACCGTACCGCGGTACCTCCACCATGCACAGCATTCGAGTACTCCTGACCGGCCTCCTCGCCGCAACCCTCGCCTCCGCCGCCCCGACCCCAAATCCAGCCTCAGTCCGCACAATCTACCAATACCCGGCCGGAACCCGACTAGAAAACATAGCCCAAATGCGCAACGGCTCTCTCCTCGTCAGCGTCGTCGGCAGCGCAGACATTCACATGGTAAACCCGTACGCCTCCCCCGCGACCTCAACGCGCATCGCACACATTGCAACCGCAAACGCCGCCCTCGGCATAACCGAACTAAGCCCCAACACCTTCGCCATCGCAGCCGGCACCATCGACCTGCCCACAAACTCGCCCATGGAAAAAACCTTCGCAATCTGGCTCCTCGACCTCCGCGGCGCCGCGCCGAAACTGACGAAACTCGCCGACACGCCCACGCTGACGCTGCCAAACGGCCTCGCGACGCTCAACGCACATGCCCTCCTCGTCGCCGACTCGTGGGCTGGCAACGTCGCGCGCGTGGACGTCGCGACGGGGGCCGTGAGCGTCGTGCTCGTGGACGCGTCTCTCGCGAGTAACTTTTCTGCTGTTGCGCCCCAGCTTCCGCTGGGCGCCAACGGGCTCAGGCGGTCCGGGAAATATGTGTATTATAGCAACACGGCTGCGTCGCTTGTGGGGCGCGTCGAGGTGGATTTGCGCTCGGGGAGGAATGTGCGGCCTTTTGAAGTGCTTGCGAAGGGGGAGGAGTTGGGGACGCTGGATGATGTTGCTGTTGCTGGGGACGGGAGTGTATTTGTTGCGAGGCCTATTGAGGGGGTTGTCCAGAGGGTGCGGAAGGGTGGGAGAGTTGAGAGGGTTGCGAGCGTTGCTGGGGCTACGGCAGTCGTGTTTGGGCGAACGGGGAGGGATAAAAAGGTCGCGTATGTTTCTACTTCTGGGGGCGTTCTGGAGGATGGGATCTCGCAGGTTGGGGGGAGCGTTGTTGCTATTGATTTGTAGATTTCAAGGACTGAAGAGGAGAGGGAGGAGGGAGGTGGGAAAACTTGGAGATGGGCTTGTAGGTGGCTCGTATTAGTGGTTTGTATTGCAGATTGAACTCCATCGCGCTGGCTTGCAGACATAGCTAAAGTTTTGGAATGACATCTCGACCACTGCTTGTTTCCAGCGGAAAACGTTCTTTTTTCAAATTGCACTATTCTTATCGTGTTGAAATACTATTCCTTTCTCACTGTCAAGCCTCTCATATGGCATCCTCGCCGCCCCGGGTTTTCCAAAAACTCCTCATCCCATGAACTATTGAAAGCAGCCAGTAGTACTGCCATCCAAACCCCAGCTCCATCAGATTCTCTTCCGAGTATAGAGAACCCCATCTCGACCAGCCCCGCAAGCCCATCCTATGCCAGCCCCTCCAACACGACGTACCCAGTGCGATCATAGTACCTGCGCATCTTCCTGTCGACAAGCACATCCCTCGCGTGATTGATGCGCGCCATCTTCGCTGTCGCCTCCTTTTGCTTATCCGCCCCCGCCCGGTCAGGGTGCCACTTCAGAGACATTTTGCGGTACGCCTTCTTGACCTCGTCTGTGCTGGCTGATTTGGAGACGCCCAGGACTTTGTACAGGCAGATAGTTGGCTTGGTGCCTTCGGGCTCTGCATCGAAGGCGCTGGCTGGTCGTGGGTCAGGGCGAGGTACGTGGGTGTAGCGGTTATCGTGGCTGCTAGGAAACGTGTAGGAGTTGGCTCCGCTATGATTGGTGAAGGTTGGGTTGTATACGCTAGGTAACGTGTATGGATTTGTGTATGTCTGCGGGCCACTGGCTTGTCCAGCAATAAACTCGGATAGAAGGATCATGAAGGGCGTATATTCCTGGGGCTGACGCTCCTCGGTACGGTATGAACCTCCGAATTTCCATGTGCTATGATGCAGCGGTTCAGGCGGCGTGTTCTGTCCGTACTCGTGTGTCGTTCGGCCTCGACTTCGGACGTGATTGCTGTGACCACTGCATCTTTGCTGGTTTCCTGTGGAGGGACTACCATTCCCAGTATCGCTGCTGCCCATTCTCGATTGGACGTGTTCTTTCGCAATCTCGAGAGCATCGCTGTGCGACCAGCCACCACCTCGAAGCCGCGAGTACTTGTCTCCGGGCATGTCTCGAGCCTCTCGTGAATACCTGTTCATTGCATCGATCGCTGATGAGTGATTGATTGGAAAGACAAGAGTGAAGTTTTGGGTGTAGACTATGCCGAGTTGAGGGGCTCAGAACACAGCGTCCACCGAAATACCTCAGAGGGAAATGCTTCGCAATATAACCTACCTTGGAGCCTATCGCAACACTGGACCGCGCAGGCACGGCGTGTGAACGAGGCGGGATTCCATTGTTGCCTCTGTGCGTTTGAGGCCATGTACTTTCTATCAGTCACCGAAGAGACTGTGAAAGTACCGAATGCGTCGAGAGGGACTGTCTGGTAGGTATTGCTCTTTCACTCGCATGGACTCCACCTCGACGCTGGAGTGAAAGATGTTAATTTCATCAACATTGCAGCACGGCTTTTTGGTCAAAAGAAAAATAGGCGCTAAGCAAATGGATCTGTTCATCCTTCAGTTATTATAAAACGAACGTAGAAGACATCGAACTCCAAATCAGCAAGCATAACATGGCCATAACATCCAGCCGAGTCTCCCCTTTCAGCATCAATGTCCCCAGCAATGTCCAGAAGCAGGATCACCCCTCCACCCATTCCTCATGTAACAACTTCCCCTTGAACGCCGCCCGAAGCGAGTCTTCCAAACTATCCTGCCCCAACCGCGGTACAGTTCCGTTCACGCCGTACCCATCCCCGCTAACACCGACACCGACGACGTCGAGCTTATCCCACACCACCGGACAGGAAGGCTGAACTGCAATGACGCGTACCAGGACATGATGGAGTTCATTATACGATTGTTTTTGGTCTATTCTTGTCGTCTAGCATCACGCCATCACAGCCGCCTATTTGACAAAGGTGTTGACAGGCAGCCTGTATACATCGATGGTCCAGTACGGCCTACGCGTGCCCTCCCACTCCTTGCTCCCATGCAGACCAGCGGGGACGTCGATGTCCTCCCACGTGGTATCGAAGCCAGCCTCGTGCAGGTCGATCTCAGAAACCTAAGCGCACACACACAAACGTCAGTCAAGTCTACCCCGGGCTCCACAGACACGGCACACTCACCTTTGTGTAGACGTCGTAGCAGATCTGGCGATCGGCACCCAGGCCGTTGTACCAGCCGAACTTGCCATCGGGAGCAAGCAGCTGGACGACGTACTCGGCGAAGAACTCCCTCAGGGCGGCGTAGTCCTCGGCGAAGGTGTCGTAGTAGATTGCGTCGAGGACGACACCCTGGGCGACGAGCTTGGGCAGGACGTCCTGCCAGCGGCCCTCATGGATGTGGACGTTGGGCTTGTCGTACCAGCCCTGCTCGCGCAGGCGCTGGTGAACCTGGGGGTGTGCCTCGACAATGTGGTGCTCCGAGGGGTCGTGGGTGAGGATGGCCGTGTCGACGATGCCCATACCGTGGCCGACGTTCATGGTGCGGAGACCCGACTTGGGGATCAGCGTCTCGGCGTGACGCTGCATGATTTGCGTCTCCCAGTCCATCATGACGGCGTTGTCGCTCTCGTCGAGGAGGATGCCGGGCTTGTAGCGGAGCTGGCTCTTGAGGTAGGCGTGGTTGTCGAGCGAGACGTCGTCGAGGACGGCGGGGTCGACTGTCTGCTGGGCGGCCTCCTGGACAGCCTCCTGGACAACCTCCTTGGCCTGGTCCTCGGTGACCTTCTGCTTCTTGGCCGCGGGCTCCTCGCTCGCTTCGCTGGTCTGCTCCTCGACCTCGACCTCTTCAACCTCAACCGTGTTGGCTCCCAGACCCAGCGCCTCCATCTTGGCGAAGAGCATCTCGGCACGCACTCCAGCCTCGACCATCATGTCGTAAATCTTCTTCTGGCCAAGGCGCAGCGCAATGCAGCCGGGCGTCTCGTCCTCCTTGTTCAGGTCGTTCCAGATGGCGCCGTTCTCGAGCAGCAGCTGGACCGTCTGGATGGCCTTGTCGTCGGCCTCTTTGCCCTCGTCGGCCTTGCCACAGGCGGCAATGGCGGCGTGCAGAGGCGATGTCGCGACCGAGGCCGTGGGGTCCTGCACGTTGGCAGAGCCCTCTTGGAGCGCGACTTTCAGCGCAGGGACATCGTGGCGCTCGGCAGCCGAGACGATGCGCTTGGCGAGGAGGATCTCGGATTCGGTTGCTTGCTCGGCCATGGCTGGTTGTGGTTGTGAATTGTGGTTGTTTTTGGCTGGTGTTGTTTATCGACTTTGCGGGGAGGCTTTTGCTTTTAGAATTTTTGCAGGGATGTCGGGCCTGCGGGCGGGGCTAAGTGGCGTCTATTCCGACCTGTCCATGTCTATCCTACAACAGCTTCAACCAACAGCCGCACTGGAGCCAACAATGCTCGTAACAAGGCTGCATGAGACTATTCCCGCAGTGGCTACAGAACAACACACTTCAAAAAGGTCTGGTGTTGACCCTTCGATACTTGTCAAAACACACATCGCCCACTCAGTACTACAACTTCGCAAGCTGCTGCACCACCCTCAGATCATCCCGCGAGATCTCCCCCAGACTCTTCTTCCCCAGGTTTGCGAGCGATGAGTCAGTGTCAGCAAGCATGCAGTTCAGCACGTGCCTTACGCCCTCTTCGCCGCCCATGGCCAGTCCATACGCGTATGGCCGTCCAACTAGCACGGCCTTGGCACCCAGTGCAATCGCCTTCAGAACATCCGATCCCGTGCGAATCCCGCTGTCGAATAGCACCGTGAGATTGGAGCTCTTCACCTGCTCGTCGGCGCCGATCTCTGCGAGGGCATCGAGCGACCCAATGGCGCCATCGAGCTGACGTCCGCCGTGGTTCGACACAATGATCCCGTCCATGCCGTAGTCGACGGCTCTGCGGGCGTCCTCGGCCGTCTGGATACCCTTCAACACAATGGGCCCGTCCCACTGCTTGCGGAGCGTCTGCAGGTCGTTCCAATCGCGGTAGTTTCCTGACGCAATAAGACTAATGAAGTACATGGCCTTGGGGATGATGCTCGCGTGCGAGAGGACTCTGGCAGCTCCGCCGATGCTGCCTGGGCGCTTGAGCACCTGCCAGATCTCCTTGACCTTCTCGGAAGTGCTCCGCGGATCCTCGGCTTGCGTCCTTTCGTACATGCGCTGGAAGACTGGGTCCGAGAACCCCACCTGACACCCCTGGCCCCAGATGAACGGTAGGTACGACTCGTCGAGATCCTGTGGCCGCCAACCGATCTGGAATGTATCGAGCGTCACAACCAGTACTTTGAAGCCGTTGGCTTTGGCGCGGCGGAGCAGACTCTCTGTGAACTCCTCGGTTTGCGGTTTGGGCCAGTACAGCTGGAACCACCGGTCGCCATCTCCATTCGCTTTGGCAACCTGCTCAATCGAGCGCGTTGAAGCAGTCGATAAGATCATCGGAACTTTGGCAGCTGCACAGGCTCGCGCCGTCGCTTCCTCGGCGTCAGGGTGCAGGATCTCTTGCACCCCTATCGGCGCCACAAGCAGCGGGCTCTTGTAGCGGGTGCCAAAGAGCTCTACCGATATGCTTCTGCGCGTGGCCTGGACAAGCATCGACGGACGTAGTCGGTAGTGTTCAAACGCCGAGCGGTTGGCTGCATGTGTTGATTCACTGCTGGCGGCGCCAAACACGTATAAGAAGTTGGGCAGCGGGATGGCTTCTTTTGCGTCAGCCTCCCATTGCGCGGGCTTTGTCGAGTATTTTGGCTTTCGCAGGCTGCCGTATATCTCGCGCTGGAATTGCACATGCGACTCTGGATCTGGCTCATAGTAGGTGGTTTGCGCCACGGCGGGTTTTCTGTCTGCCATTGTGACCGGTATCAAATCGACTCTCGTTAGTGAGTATGGCGTCGAGTAATAATCCTGTAAACTATATCTGTGAAGTTCGATGGGGTTGTCTATGTTGAAGTTGGTGTTGATGATGTTGCCTGTTGTTACGGTGTTGATGTAAGACAGAGAGGGGAAAGGCAGCCGAGGCAGTCGGAGCTGACCCCCGGCCGCCACTTGACACGACAACGTCGCGTGCACTCGTTCGCGCTTCAATGTGCGTGCGGACAGCTGCTGCTTGTTCACAAGATACACAGTCTGGAAGTTGGTGTTTGCGCGATGGCGTCCGCGACGCTGGGCTCTGGTCAACGGAGGTCTCGCGCACACCGCCTTCCCGCCCTGTCCTGATCTCTCAGGCGCCGCTGAAACGTCTTCGCTCCATCACACATCTCGAGTGCTTCCACTGCCATGTATGCGCTCAGAACTGAGCCACTACTGCTTGCCAGCATAGCCGCCCTTCTCCTAGCTCTTTACTGGGGCTACACCTCACAGTGCCCTGCGACACCCCTACGTTCTGGAAGCCAGCTCCCCACGGGGTATCTGGGGTACGAGTGCGCCGCCAAGCCACACCATGCCAGCTGGGAGAGCTGGTGGCATCCCCAGCGGAATGATGAGCGTCGAGCTACGCATGGCCGGGATGCAGGGACGACTGACAGAGACTGGAATATCCTGTACCACCTTGGAGGCAACGGTCCTTGGGTTGAGAAGGTCATCGATGTCGTTGATGGCGGTATTGCGGTACCTGAGGGCTGCGAGGTCGAGCAAGTGCACATGGTGGGTTTTCTTTATGGTCTAGAGAGTCGAGAATTCCATTTACAATGCATCGCAGATGTCACGACATGCTGAGAGGTATCCTACCAAGACCGCTGGCAAAAGTAATGACCCGACTGTACTCCATGATATCTGTGCTAAAATCGATATCAGATCAAAGAGCCGTGGTTCAGCGTATGAAAAAGAGTGGCATCCACTTCAATGGCAGTCTCTCGTTCTTCAACAATTGGGAGCTCTTCTGGGATGGTAAGTCCTCGTCCTATCAACACCGCCGAGGGTGACGACGTCAGTAGCAGCGTGTGTGTTTAGAAACCGATTGACTTCCTTCTAGACGACTCCAACCTGGAGCAGTTGACCAATACTGGACCGTTTTCAGGTCGACTGGGCTCCTTTGCTACTGGCGTTCGACTTCGGACGCGGTACCACCATCTCCTCGACCAGAGCGCAGCCCCAGACAACGCCCGACCAACAACCTACTGGGCGAGTGGCTCGGAGCGTGTCATCGAGACAGCCCGTCATTTTGCTCTGGGTTTCTTCGGTATCGATTGGGAAGCCGCAAACACTGCTAGACTCGAAGTCATATCAGAGAAGTCATCGCTTGCCGCAGACACACTGACACCAGGCCGTACATGTCCAGCAAACAAGGAAGACCAAACCGAAGGCAAAACAAAGGGCTACCGACTGATGGGCGAGTACCGCGCGACCTACCTACAGCCCATCCGCGAACGTCTGCTGGCGCAGACTAGCCTGACCTTCACCGACCAAGAGCTCTTCTCGATGCAAGAAATCTGCGGCTTCGAAACGACGGTCCGCGGGCGCAGTCCCTGGTGTTCAGTCTTCACGCGTGCCGACTTCCTCGCCTTCGAATACGCGCGCGACCTGCTGCACTACTACCGGGCGGGGCCAGGCCAAAAGTACGCCGCGGCCATGGGCTGGCTGTGGCTGAACGCGACGACGAACCTGCTACTCGAGGGCGCCGCTGCCGCAGGTCCGTTCTTCTTCAGCTTCGTCCACGACGGCGACATCGCACCCATGATGACTGCCCTCGATGTCATCAACGACGACGCTCACCTGCCTACGACGCACATCGCCCACGCCCGCAAGTGGCGCAAGTCGCAGGTCTCGCCCATGGGTGGCCGTGTCATCTTCGAGCTGCTGTCGTGCGCCGCTGGTCTTGGGCTGGGTTCCTTGAATAAGGACAAGTTCGTCAGGCTTAATATCAACGATGGCATTACTGCGCTGCCGGACTGTCAGAGCGGGCCGGGTAGAAGCTGTCCTCTTGCTGAGTTTGCGGCCAGGACGGAGAGGAGGGGTCGCGAGGCGGGCGACTTTAGGGCGTTGTGCGGGCTGCGTGAGGATGCAGCTGATCGGATTACCTTTTTGCACCAGTGAGCATGGTTTGTGGGCAGAGATATTCATTTTGCGCGGATACTTCCGTCTACCAAACACAAAGCCATGGGTGTTGCGGGACATTTGCAAGGACATCAAGTTCATCATACACATAAGCCGAACATGTAAGCAGGATAGAGTTCATCATGTATTCATTATCAAGCTACAGGGTGTTCATGACACCGATTCACTCATCATCATCATAAATCTCTCTGTCCTTGAAAGCCAAAAATTCGCCCCCTTCCTCACCAACGATCTTCTGCCAGACATGCTTCACATGCTCGAACACATCGTCGTCAAAAGCGAGGTCCATAGACGGAGGTGGGAATCGTAACACCTGATCGCTGGGTTCGGCAGGCAAAGGGTCCGAGCCTGATGACGGACGGTGCTGGTATTGAATGGACCACAGGACCTCTGGTGCCGGCGAGACGTCGACTGCGGACAAAAGTGCTTGAGTGGCTTTCTTGAGCAAATCACGGCCATTGTCGCCGCCCATTGACGTAGATGCGTAGAGAATACCTGAGCAATCAGTTAGCGAGGTGAAGCTTTCCAACATGCTAAGCTAATAGAAACGAATGCGTAAAGCCGTAATCAGTTTGTCAGAGATATTCTCTTCAATGTTGTTCAGACAATGTAGATAAGTATTCGGAGTAATCATCATTACAGCGGGAGGTGATATAGGATGAGTGAACTTACTCTGACCTGCAGGACATTCGCCCGTGTCGCTCGAGTGCACGAAGATATAAATCGATGGCAGCTTTTCTGATTCGCCCTCGAGCGACAACGAGCCTGACGGAAACACGACCACGGCTGAAGCTGGCGGTGGAGCTCCTTCGCCCAGCGACGGGAACAGTGGCGTGAGGGGAGATGATACGATGGATGTTGATTGGGAGTATGTGTCCTCAACAGCAGTAGAGACACTGCCTCCAACAATCCACTTGGCGGTGATAGCTTCATTGTCTTTCAGGCGAAGCTTGGTACCGTTGTCCGTCGTCTCCGGTGATTGAGCACTAGCGGGCGACAAGCCTTTTCCAAGGACATAGACACCACCGCCGACAGCACAGGCTCTACATGAGACCTGGCTGATCTCAGACAAGCCGCCCCACTTGGGAATGACAGCACCGAATCCCGCTCCAAATACGCCGATAGATCGCAGATGTCTCGCAATTCGTGGTAATGCGTATTCGGTAGTGGTCTTG
This sequence comes from Neoascochyta sp. HWLR27, assembly GCA_019775935.1. Classification (NCBI taxonomy): domain Eukaryota; kingdom Fungi; phylum Ascomycota; class Dothideomycetes; order Pleosporales; family Didymellaceae; genus Neoascochyta; species Neoascochyta sp. HWLR27. Next base: position 409,546 of record WODD01000037.1, on the reverse strand, counting down.
GCTGAGCTTGTAGGCGACAACGCAAGTGCGAGCAGCGGGCCTTGGAGCGTCGCAGGGAGCTTGAATTGCTCTGTGAGAAATTCAGGGAACGGCTGCTGGCGATGCGCATCCCAAGCCTCGGATTGCTCTTCATATTCGGTGATGAAACGGAGAAACTTCATCAGAGCACGCTTTGCTTTGAAATCGAGACGACCGTCTTGGAAGACATCCTCTCGTCCGTTGGGGACTTTGAAAAGTGCGCCGCTCTGTAGTGAGCTGCTAGAAGCGGTCGAGGTTTCATCCTCGGTGCTCGCAGTGTACACCCACCAGCTGCCGACAGCAAGGAACTCAAGCTGGCGGTAGACCCTCGAGGACACGAGGTGCTGGAGCAGAGCAGAGCGGGCATATATCAGCTGAGGGCTGAGCGCCAGGCTGTATGTCCTGGAAGGAGCCAGCGAGGCTGACGACTCTGGCTTGTCGATGATGACGTCGAAGAAGGCAGCAGTGGAGGAGCCTGGGTCAGGTTAGTATGCGCCGGCAAGCTTCAGGTCGAGCATCCCTACCTTGACTCGTCTGCTCCGCCCACTCTTCAGCTTCCTGCAAGCTCAGGGCAGCTTCAGCACCGCCATAATAGTCGTTCTCGTCGATGTGGAGAATCTTCTTCTCCGAGCGCGATAGAGCTCTTCAATGACTGCGTCAGTCAGAGGGCGGCGGGCGACTGAGATGCAAGAGCGGCGACATACAAGGCGAGCAGAGACTGCTGCAGGCCAGTGCCCACAATCAGCACATCCCAGTCGGAGTTGTCGAGAGAGTCCATGTTGGTGGGCGTGCAGAAAAAGAGACGTCCGGAACAACTCAACGGCGAGGTTTTAGCGCGCTCGTGACTAAGCAGTCCCCGACCAACAAAATCTGCAGTGCCGCGGGCCAGCTTCTCTCTGTATCGCGCACGCAAAGGACATGGTTGATAGCTACGCCATTTCCCCAATGCATCCGGGCCTTCACTGGACCGGCTATGTGCGCGAGAGACTGACGCTCGCCCTGTATCTACTGCTTTGGATTTTACCTGAATTAGCGGTTCGAAAGTGGCGATACATGCTTCACAACTCCAGCCCAGGCTGTCGTTGTCTTTGTCCTCTTGCATATCACATCGATTGATTCTTTCTTCTATCGTGATTCGTCTATCATCGCCTCCACCGCTTTCGATCGCTCGACTTCAAAGGTCGAGCTTTCTCTATATTTTCTCTATACCGAGGGAACACCCAGCTCACGCAGGACGTTGGCGTACCCAACACGTGTCCAAGCGTCTACATGGTTTTGGTTCGAGCTCCAAACAGATCCCAACATGCCTCCTGTATTAGCGCTTGCTCCGTTTATGATTCCTCTTCTCCGCGGTATCACGACCAGCCAGTCGTCCCACATGGCAACATTGTGAGGACAGACATCTGCGGCCCCGATCCCAAGAACCTCCCTGGATTGTTGGAGGAACTTGTTATATACGTCGAGAACATCCGAGGCGGTCGCTTTCCTGAAACCCTGTTCGAAGCGATGCATGAAGTACTGGAAGGGTATCTTGACCTTGTCACCGCCATCCCCAACCAGAAGATCAAATGCGAGGGGGGGCCCCCGAAGTCCCTGCAAATGCTTGTGCTCCCGACTACACCCTCCAGCTTCTGAGCAATTGAAGATGACGTACAAGCTGGGGAAACGCATCAAAGTCTCCAGGGCTACTGTGAAATCGTCGTTTGTCAACGGCTCATGCTGTCTCTGGTACGAGTCGAGAGTCAACATCAGCAGCTGGGGTCTGTCCACACAGAACAAGTTCATGGCCAAGTCATGTGTGCCGTTCAGTTGCCCCAGTATCAGCCTTTCGTCGGGACAGTACATGTCGCTACCAGGGCCCCATCTACGGCCTAGTTTCAACGCAGGAGTTAGCACTGCCCCGATCGAGTGAGGTTTCTTCGTGAGGTGGGGACATATCCGGAATTCAACCTGAGTTCATTGTTAGTCGATTTCAATTGGATTCCGGAAGACTACACACAGGATATCCCTCGTCTACGTATCTGACCGTCTCATGTGGCCCATAGACAATGACGCCTTCCGATGCCAGGTAATCGAACGTAGCGATGAGCTTGTCTTCGTTCAAGTCTTCCATACTTCAAGGCGGGCAGGTCGAGCAACCAGAAATTAGATGATGAGAGGTCAAGTATCGCGGCGGTGTACGAGAAAGAATGCCTCCCTAAACGTGTTCACCGCATCTTAACCCAATGAGGCTAGCGGAGACCACTTATCTTCACGCCGGTGCAACCTCTGTCAACGCGCTGTCACTCATGTCGTCAGCAACGCGTTTCACGATCGAACCACATGCAAATCACAGGTGTAAATGAGTGTATTATATGTTCGACTTCTCTATAACGCTAAGTCTGTCGAACCACGGGGTGAGGTTGCCAGCCTCCTCACCTATGAATAGCGGTCATCACGCCGGAGTCTGAGATCAGGTGAGAAACAATTCGACGCTCAGATTGCCCACTGATCATTTCTCCCACCCATCTCTACTCTGTCTGCCCCCAACAGAGAGTTGTCGACCTCCAACAGAGAGCTGCCGACGAGCATCGTCTTCAACGAACTGAATCCTCGTCTTTTCCCTTTGGACTTCGGTATCAGGATCATGGAGCGTATCGTCACTGTCTCCAGTAAGCCTCCACGTAGGCGTTACTGGTGGAGGTGGCCGAGACCTGGAGAAGTTTTCGCGGTTGGCATACTGTCGTTCCGGATCGTCGATCGCGCTGTCATCTCGACTCGTAACGCGGGAGAAGCGGTTGTGTCGCACAACACTACCACACCTAGGATCGACGTGCGCATTGTTGGGTAATGGCTCGCTGACACTGAGTCGTCTGACGGTTGCTGGCTCAATCTCAACGATAGGCTCGACTTTCTGCCAGCGGTAGATGAGCTCGAGTGCTGGAATGGAGAGGCCGTGAACCACAATGGAGAAGAGCACCAAGAAGTAGACGACAGGACCCATGGCTCGGAGAAGGTCTTCTTCCTCGTGGGTTTCTGCAGCATCGAGCTTAGGGAAGAGGTGGCGTGTATGCTCGACGTAGAATACCGCGCCGATACCGATGGGTCCAAAGTAGCCCATAAAGAGGGCTTCTTGCCAGGTCTTGACCGTGTTGGGCATCAGCTTATACATGACCATCATAGCGGGTATGCGACGAAGAAGGAGAACAAGCAGACCCAGAGCCATGAGACGTCCGTAAGTTATGCCCGTGATCTCCGGCTGGTTGAACTCGTCCCAAGGTAGGATGGCTCCGATGTACATGAATCCACCAAAGTTGAGCAGCACATCGATAGAGCTATTGACTTCGTCGTGTCTCTTGAGGGTTTCATCCAGGAATCTTCCGTTCCAGTTGAGTGCAGCGCCTGCACAGAAGCAAGCAAGAAGGTCGTCAAGGCCTGCACAGCCGGTGATACCGATGACGAATAGGCCCAGCGCAGTAGGGTACAGAAGGAGGCTTTCTGTATCGATCCACTTCCTGGAAATTTTGTCAGCATATCGTCAGATACAAGGCTTCTGGGTGTCTTGACTTTTTCAGTGTGAAATTTACAGCATACATGCTGGCAATTCCCAGGATGGCTCCGACGACAGCACCCAGGAGGATGAAGTACAGCCAGCCCTCGACGATCCAGATCTCGACTGCCTGTCCGGCGCCGCCTCCCAGACGACCGACATCAGCAGCTCGTGTCGCTATCCTTTGTACCTCCGGCTTGAAGTTGACATCCTCCTCGGGGGCGTGACGGATAAGGAAAGTGGCAAGAAGCAGGAACGGGAATCCAAAGCCATCGTTGGAACCTGCCTCGGCAGAGATGATTTCTCTCAGAGCTCGAGGCACATACTTGTCGGCGAATGGTCCCTTGGCGATGGCTTGCGAGAGAACTGGATCGGTCGAGGTCACCAGTGAGCCAATGACCATAGCGGTGAGTGTTGTAAGCTTTGGGATCATGAGTTTAATACAGCCTGTGGTGCAAAGCCACATGATCGTCATGACTGGGATCAAGAGGAGGATCATGTCCTTCCAGCGGTGCCAAGGGTACTTTGCAGGGAGCTGGTAACCAGCCATCACAAGCTGCACACCAATCACCACTCGTGTGATACCCTTTAAGATAACCCATTAGCCTTATGTTGTAAGGGTTGGCGGATCGAACCACTTACCAGGGTGACGTGCTCGGTTTGATCCTTGACAGCAGAGCCCCATCTTTCCGAGTCTATGAGCTTCGCAGCGACGGGACCAAGTATGATACCCACGATCAGAGCTGGCAGTGCTTCACCAAGGTACCACTTCTGCTTGATTTTGACAGACACGAGACCATACAGGATGGTGAAGGCACCTGCGTGAAGCGTCAGTGATGCTTCTTAGGCAAGTAGCCAGGGGGATGACACGAACCCAACACCGCAATAATAACGTTGAGCTCGCTGACGTCTAGAGTAGGCATGATGGCGATGTATGAGCACCTCTAGGGCACACTTTACGTTATCCGGAAAGCACACTGAGGATAAAGAGTACAGAACGGCAAGACAAGCAACAACCTCCAGGGCTGTATATAACGCGAGCGAGTCTAGCAAACGTAAAGTGGCGGTGGAGAGACTCCAAAAGAGATAATTAGGATGTGCGGGCCAGCTGATCAACACGCCATGGCAACTGGATAAAGAGCACAAACGGTGGTACGTAAGGATTGAGGCGAAGACGGACAACGGAAGCTGAGCGGGTACAAACAGGACGCGGAGTTATGTAGGATATGACGAAGACGGGATGAAACGGATCAAAGTCAGCCTGATACAGTCGCTCTTAGGAGAGGTTAGGGATGTGCCAGGTCATTTGCCGATCGCTGGAGCACGGGCAGTGAGAGCAATGCTCGGGAGCTCCAGCCAGGGTTCTCGGTCAGCCATACTGGAGGCTGGTATGAGAGGAAACTTCGTCCAAGAGAGCTTGCTCGAGCCTCAGTATTGAAGGATCTCTAAGCTCTCAGATCATGGTGAGCTTCAGTGTCGAGGACGCCGCATAGCCGTATGCTGAGATGCACCTGCGTCATCGCTGAGTCTTGGTGGATATCAAGATGATTCGCAAGTTCTTGATACAGGAGGCGAAGCCCTTGGACAGTACTTGGCGTATATAGAGATTCGCTTGGAGGTTTGTAGGATTAATGGGTCATTCCAGGAAGTATCAGTAACGAGACAATCGTCAGATTCGATATTTACTTTGTAAGGTGACTTCATCCGGCCTTTCACTATGGACACAACCAAGGACTCAAACCATCCAACACGACCTTCAAGTATCTTGTCGTAATTTTCTGGCTACGGTGTGCTGGCTCCATATAAAATCAGGCAGTCAAGAAGTGATGTTGCCGCTTGGTCCATCCGCCAAGTCATTCCGCCCCGAGATTTCCGCCTACCAAGCGGCTTGTCCCGCACTGTGCAGCGTTGCGCGTTACTTCAAGTTGCCGATATCCGATGGTGAGCCCCAAAAAAGTAACACAAGCGGTTGGCTGTCAATGTGGCTGGCGGCCGCGCCTGGTGGCTTGTGCCGACGTAGCCGCCTCGTCCGTCTTGGATGCCTGGGCGGCGGGAGGCGGAGCCTTGGCATCTTCCTTACAAGATAACAAAGCTCCTTGGATGATTGGAAAAAGCGAAATGATGGAGGGTTTGCTAACGCCTCGTGTTTTGCATTCCTCCCTGACTCCATAGGCTTCCTCTTTCACTCCAGTGCGTACACGCTGCAGATCAATCTATCACAAATTGGGTCTCACGAACTCCAGATTGGACTTTGATAACAGACATACGAAGTCGCGACGACTTTTCCGTACAACCTGCAGGTGAAAAAGAAAACCGGCTCGAAGGAAAGCTTGTACTGGTTGTGTTAACTTCTGTGGGATGACATCTGGTGATAGCTTCTATTGGCTTTGTAACGTGACATTGCGTAGATACTCTTAGCTACTTTTCTCTCATAGTTTCCCAGTTCTACAAAGGTACCTTGTATTACGTTGTACGACCTGGAAATTTTTCTTCCGTTGGAGATTAGGTTGGAAAACAAAACGGATAAGGGCACTATCACTGTGGCTGTTACAGACGTGTAATTTTCCAATATTCCGTTCAAAGGTCATACAGGGAGGATGTTGCTTCAAGAAGCTACTCGAATACGATACCATGCTACATGGACCCAAACGAGCCACTCAGGAACTAAGCTGCTACGTGAAATCTGACGTACATGAACTCACATTTGAGGAGTTTCTGGGGACTTTAAAAGTACACTGAGCAAAACTTCAACCCAATGTCTCGCGAATCAATTTGCACTATTCTGCAGGTCTGCGCAGAATTCTCCTCTCTATCAGATGTATATTCCGATCTTGGAGCTATTTGTGAGACTCCAGGAACACTCATTACAAAATTTATCATGGAAGTGAACAATCTACGTGCAGATGAACGATATACGATTGTGGAGGAGCACTGCGAGACCGTTAAGACAGATACCGAACCTTCTGTCACTCAGTCCGAAAGAGAGGCTATCACAAGCTCAGCGACCATAGTGTTGCATTCACGGCGATAACCGTACCAGTGATACGCGTTCACAGCCGTGCGACCCGCGATGCAAATGTTGCTGCCCTCGAAACTCAAACAGCTCAAGCTTAGCAATTAAAACATCGATAACTATTAGACCGACTCATACCCACCGCTCACGGAATAGTCTTTGTTGACAGATGCACTGGGGAGGGGATTTGTGATGAGCTGATTGATTGATTGACTAAGGGAGGATCTGTCCCGGCCTAACATCTATATATCTTAGGTCCTCAGGGCTGGTAAGGTGGCTGGGAAACTTGCCCTGAAACCGGGTTCTACAGTCTGCAATCTTTCCTACATATTTGACAAGCGGCGCGCCTTCAGAGGTTAAAGCACAGATGACTTCATCTACAACCAACGTAGAGGCGCTGCCGTAAACGCTTTGGTGAGCATACCAGCATCTATTCGAGAGTTGGCAAATCACGATCCGCAGATAAGTCAGTATTCACCCAGATACACAAAAATACGTGACTGGCATGAGATAGAGGCTGCAGATCTTTTGTATCTAGACAACACTGGTCTTCTTATCCAAATCTTGCGTGAATACTGTATCGGCGGTTTTTCATATCAGATCACATACGAAAATGACTATACGGCATATCCCACCGAATACTATCTCGGAGGGAAGAGTCCATCGGCCCAGCGTAATACCCGCTTCTACATTAGTCGTAGCCAGTACAAAAAAGTTAGTGTATGATTCTAATTTGTAGAAGAACGATAATCAATTTCTGACAGACGGTAAAATGGCACAGGAACTTCTTCAAGACGGTATACAGGTTAATACTCTGA
>WODD01000037.1:364158-384881 GCA_019775935.1 Neoascochyta sp. HWLR27 | reverse complement strand
CGACGGGTGTAACCAACACTAGTCCCGATTGTGGTCGGTCTGTTATGTCTGTCGGTCAACCTTCGTGGGTTTGATCCCTTATCGTCCCAACAAGACCTCAATCGGCTACTTGTCAAACTGCCACCATATTTGATACCAAGCTATCAGGACAGGCTTCTAGTCAATCATTTGGAGAAGAACGTCATTGGCATTGACATGTATTACAATTTTCTTGAGCAATCCTATATATTTCAACATAGTTAACTAGTTATACAGAACATCTTAACACAGTTCATCGTCTGCCCGTAACTCTGGGTTATTTCGGCCACAGAATATTTCAATAGTTACGTTTTCGTGTTGGACAACAATATATTCCCTACCGTAGTGACGTGGTAGGAAAGCCATGAACCCGGCTATCCATCAACACCAACACCAACATCCCAAACCACCCTTTTCAACCTGCCTTCTCGCAAACAACAGATTCAACCCCCTCACGGCCTTCAAACTACCACCCAGGCTAAACACGCCGCCAACCCAGCCTCGCCAACGAGCCGCTACTGCGCAGCTACAGTCTCTACCTACTTCTCTACACACCCTCGCAGAACCACCATCTGCAACCAACACCGACCCGTCCACACCTTGGAATCCCTACATCTACCCCCCCTCGAAATCCCCACCCCAGCAATCCCACCCCACCCCATCCCGACCCAGCCCGACGCATCTCCGGCTCCGCACTTCCCGCCTCGGCAGCCACGACCCCGGGTGCGACGCGCTCGTGCACGTCGGCGAAGGACCCCTGCGTGTGCCCCTCCTTCCGGGTGGTCGCGTGGGTGTGATGTGATTGGGTGTGTTTGTGGGTGGATGGAAGGGTGCTGTGAGATGGATGGGGGAGGGGAAGCGAGGTTATGGGAGATGTGAAGGCGGGGTGGGATGTGAGTGTGAGTGTGAATGTGGATGTGGATGGTGATGGGTATATGGTTACGGGACAATATGGCACGATACGTTAATTCACAGCAGCGCTTTGTTGAATCGGACCAGTCGGATAGACGGAGCATGAAGAAAAACAAGCTCTTGTCAAGGTAAGAAAAGCACCGAATAAACGAAATTCTCTTACTCCCTTCAAACAGCCACAACATCGCGCTCAACAACCACACTGTCCTCCCCAACCTCATTCACCCTCTCCAGCCCAGGCCTAATGACCACCCCCCTGTCCGCAGACCCCCAATCAAACACCCACTCGTCAGGCTGTCCAAACAGCCAGACCTGCAGATCGAGAGCCTCGGATAGGATCATGAGGAGGTCTTCTTCGCGCTCAACGTCGCGGGATGAGGGGTTGCCCCAGGGGAAAAACGTCAGCGAAAAGTGCTCGGCTGATTCGCGCATGGCGGCGGTTGTGCGCGGGACGAGGGACGCGCGCGAGGATGAGTGCGGGAGCTGCGAGGGGAGAGAGGACGTGTAGATGTAGGCGGAGAGTCTGCGGTGGAGGGATTTGGCAGTGGATGTGGTGCGCGAGTCTGTAGACCTGTCAGTGCTGCGTACGTAGATATGCCAATAAAAAAAACGTACCGGTAGCCGCCAACCGCTCCATGCGGCTCCGCTGCAATGGCTCAGGAAACACGCTCTGTTCCTGGTCTCCTCCAGGTCCCGTGATACCTAACACCCACGCCCCAAGCGCGTGTTTCAGCGCCACCGTAGGCCTTGCACAAATCTGCAGCAGCTCCGCCATGTCGACATCGCGGGCGCCGAAGCGCGCGAGGTCGGGCTCCATGCTCGGCGTGATGCTGGCGTGCACATCGCGGTAGTAGACGTCTACGTGGCGATAGACCTGGTCGAAGAGCGCCAGGACACGGTTCTGCACGGCCGTCGCATCAGCTGCTGGCGGGAGGAAGGCGAGGATGGATCCCGAGGGTAGCGAGGCGTGGACGGACTGCGGGACGGGACCGGGGGCGGGGGCGTGCAGGACGCGCGTGTAGGGGCTTTGGGCAGCGTTTTTGGCCTCGACGACGAGCTCCGGGGACGAGTCAGCGTAGGTTGTGAAGCCGGCTGTCGACGCTGTGAGGCCCGTGTTGGTCTTCTTGCTGCGCTTCTTGAAGAGGAGGAATGCGGCGAGGGAGGCGATTGCGGCACCCAGGACACAGGTCGCGATTGCAATGCCGGCCACGGCGCCGTTGCTTATGCCATTACTTGAACCGTTGTGGACAATCTGTACACCCGAGTCGAGGGTTCCAGAGGGGCTTGTCGGTGTGGTGTGCGAGGCCGAGGCTTCGGTGATGGTAGTGACATACGAAGTGATCAGCGGGATATCCGCAGAAGTCAGAGCAGTAGTCAGAGCAGTAGCGGGCGCTGCCGGCTGAGACAGAATCGCTGGTTGCTGGGTCGGGAGTTGCTGACATGCCGGGTCGTTGATGTCGCAAGTCGAGCCCATTGTTATTTCTCGGAGTCAGCTGCTACGGCTGGACTTGAACAGCAGTGAGCACCAGACGTCAAGGGAGTTGAGCGAGAGAAGAGAAAAGAGGAGCAAGAAGCAGACGAAGACGAGCCGGCCGCTGACAGTGATAAGTCTTACGGGGACGAGCGATCACTCAGCCGCCCAACGCACCCCGCGGGCTCGTGATTCGAAGTGGGCACTGCGCCTCCCGACGCAACCGCTCGGTGGCCTCAGCTTACCCTTGCACAACATATTCATAGAACAAGCGGCGGCGGCGGCGGCGACAACAGCAACGGGAACAGCCTGAGGCGGAATAGAGTGCTGACGGGAATGGTGGAGTATCGCGGAGACGTGCTGCGTGCTGGCAGTTGACAAGCGCGCGCTAACCCGCTTCGGTGCTGGTCTTGTCACGTCACAGCCTCACGGGCAGTCCTTCAAAATTCATTAGGTAGATAAAGCACCAGAACACGAACACGCCATGACGCCAGTGCTCCATGACCGCCGTGTGTTTGTCTGTCCGTCCGTCTCCGGCGCCGCCAAAGCGCAGAAAAAAAAAATCCTCCATCCATACATAGTACGAAAAACGGCCTTCGCACGGCCTTTTCCTCGTTCCGCGACGCTAAACGCCAAAGTCCCCAGCAGAGTGAGCAAACATGTAAGTAAGCGAATCAAGCAAGTTCACTAGTAAACGCAGTGGACATGACATGACAAGACAAGACGAGACCAACAAGACAAGGATACACGGCACCGGCACATGGGCGCCGACGACTCCACCCTTCACGCGTGAACTCTGAGCAATGTTTCGATTCGTTTCGTTTCGTCAGCCTCCCCCACTGCGCTGCGAACATCGACGTCAAACGCCTGGGATCAGCAGTGCACATCCAAATTACCTACCTACGCCCTCTTGGCTGTTCTGTTGGTGTTACTTAGCTACCTACCAGGCTGCCTCGCGTCGCCTTGCCCATCTTCACCTCCGTACCTCCCCACCTATCTGCCCACCCACCTACCTCCCAAAAAGGGCACGTCTGTGGATATGGATGCGTATACAAAAATAGCGCGATCGACGGCGTAGCACGGGCACGGGCACGGGCACGGGCGCGGGCGCACGCGCTTCTGACCTCACTCGTTTACCTACTTACTTACCCATCTCTTGTGTTGCAGAGAAAACAGACGATAACCATATCGCCTTGACTACCTCCAGTCCTCTTTCGAATTCAGCGGGATTACAATATCGAGTAATACACCAAATACCTCTACACACCTTGGTCAAATAACAGGGCGCTGCAGCCAGTTGTGTACCAAGTACCTCTACCTACACATCTTTGGTACAATCAAGGGAGGGGGAGAGGGAAGGGGGGGTGAGCGCCCTGCTGCCGAGATGGTTGTGTGGTACGAGGGGGTCAGCATAGCTCAGCTCAACTCAGCCATACCACCCCGCACCGGACCACACACCACCACACGGTAGCCTCGTCACGCCTGCTTTGCTTTGATTTGCTTTACTACACGTACACATACGCATACACATACACAGCCCAGCCTAATCTAGCCCAGCCTAACCGTGAGCCCTCTACATAGTGTGGTGAGGTGTGATACTTCGAGTCCGCAACCTCCACGCTTCGCCGCTCGCCGCTCAAGGCGAGGCAGGGTGTGGGTGTGAGTGTGGGTGTGGGTTGGGGTGGGTAGATTGTCGTTCGGCAAGGTAGAGCTGCGTAGTAGGTACCTAGGTAGCTATCTTTTGTCCCGTTTCCACTGCGGCGTGGGAGTGTATCCGTGTCTACCTACTCATCTACTCATGGCCGTTCCCTCGTCACCGCACGGGACGGGATCCTCACAAAGGACAATTGATGGATTCCTTGATGTCTTGATGCACATGTTTCGTCGTGTAAATTCCATGTGAGAAAACACATCGTCGGCCAGACAACCCTCACGCGTAAACCCAGCCATCATGGATAGGAACAGGATATTTCATATACATGTACATATATATATATACCCACCAGCATCCACCTCGTCTAGCCATGCACAGGCCCCTCTACTTCTCCAGTCCAACCCAATCCAATGCAACGCAGCCAGAGAGGCAGGACGCTCAGAAGCCATCAACATGCCCTCTGGCACCAATCACCATTCCCACGAGCCCTGTCCAAAAAAAAGAACAAATTGCGCTCTTGATATAACGCAAAGAAACCCAACGCCGGACCAATGCAGCCTTTCCATGCACGCAGGTGAGAAGACAGAATAAAAGCGACTAAATAGCTCAGATAGCAACACGCTGAAACACAACGCCCACGACACGCCTATGCGTATCGCATCGGCCTCTGGTGCAGCGGTGGCGGCGACGGGATGGGCGGCCCATGGCCCGTCTGTGGTGCCCATTGGTTTTGCCCTTGGGGCGCCCACCCGTTCTGGCCCATTGGCGGCGGCGGGGGTGGTCCTCGTCCTCTCCTGTCGCCGCGCTGCTGTGGCGGGGCGCCAGGGTACATCGGTGGCGCGCTGCCGATTTTGGCGGTGTATGCTTTGCGGTTGCGGCGCCGGCGGTAAGAGCGCCAGCAGCACATGAAGATGCAGAGCACAATCAGACCACCGACGCCGGCAGCGATTCCAATAACCAGAGTCTTGTGGCGCTCAAACCAGTCCTTGACTTCGCCACCAAAGTTGCCGTTGCAGTTGCCCTGTTGAATTATTAGCAAGCGCTTTCTCAATACACACGACTGACTTACGTTTTCGCAGAAACCACCAGCGCAGGGCGTGCCGTCGAGGAAGTTCTGCTGCATGCTGTAACACGTGTTGGGGCCGAAAGCGGGACTACGACAGCTCAGAGTGCAGCCGCGGCGGTCGCAGGCATACGTGTCGTTATTTTGCGTGTAGCTTCCCATGACCGTCTTGCACTGCAAATCGCGAGACGTGCACTGGCCGCTCGCACATGTCATGTCGTTGGTGCCGCAGCTCGTCGTGTCCTTCTTGTGCTCGTCCTTGGGGCAGTACGGGTCGGATCCGGTGCAGCGCTCTTCGGGGTCGCATTCGCCGACACTGGGGCGGCAGACGGTCGTCGACGACGCGAATTGGCAATTCCTGCAGCAGTCCTCGTTGGAGTCGTCGCACACAGCGTTCGTCTTGAACTTGCACGTAGTCGGATCGCAGCAGTTGTTATTGCCACATCCCGTCGTGCCACCGCAATCGCACTGCTCGTCGCCCTCGACGATTCCGTTACCGCATCTCTGGCCTGTGATGGTAGTGACGTCCCGGTTGTTGGTGAGGCAGGATGATTCGACGCTGTTGCGCTTCAGGGCGGAGCAGATATTGCCAATCGAGCAGGGAGAAAACTTGGTGATGCCCTGGGCAGTAGAGGGATTCATGATGAACCGTTCGCCAGCGTCGCACTGGGTAGAGCTGAGTTGACAGCACTGCTGCGAGTTGACCGTGTTGGGATCGCTGCACGATTGCGACGTGCAGTCGTGGACGGCGCCGAAGGTGTGTCCGGTCTCGTGGGCAATAACCTGCCACTCCTGGGCTGTTCGTACAACGACATTGGCGCCAGCGACCGTCTCGTCCGCGCTGCCCGAGTTGGGTTGGGACCCCTTGACGCAAGCCTGTCCCAGCCACGCCAGGCCGACGGCAGATCCAGTGTTGCAGGTCGTCAGAAGAGTCCAGTGGGAGTAGTTGTCGTCCTGCTTGCCTCGCCAGGTGGAGAAGAGGTTGAGACGCTTCTGGATGTTGATGTCGTCGCTGCAGCCCCGGTTCCACGGTGTCGACTGCTGCTCCTGGGTGGGGCACTCGGGTTCGGTGATGATGACGTTGGCGAGACCGAGTGAAATCTGGAAGGTGCTCTCGAAGAGCTCAGAAGCCGAGTTGATCTGGTCGATGATGTTGGACTGCGTGCGGTTGCGGTCCTTGTTGAACGACGTGATGTACGTGCAGTCGGCAGCAACACCGACGAGGGCGACTTTGCGGGTGGATGGGCACCCGGAGGTGCTGCCAATGCTCGAGATGAGGTTGATACCGGCGCCGTTGCCACCGGGCTGGCCGTCAATCTGGCGCTTGCCGAACATGAGCTCGATGGGCATCGAGGCGAGGCTGGTGTCCCGGCGGGCCCGCATGCCGGCATAGACGGGGTGGTCCGGGTGCGTGTTGAAGCCGAGCTGGTCGCTGGTACAGGCGGGTGTCTCGGCGCGCTTGCGCAGCTCCATGTGCTCGTCGGAAGAGGCTTGCGGGGCCTGGGCGCCTACACCCATGTCCGAGTCCTTGAAGACGACCATGACCTCGTCGTCGCGCATGTCGATGTCCGGGTCCTGGGCCATGCGGGTGGCCTTGTAGTTGGACGAGAGCTTGATGTGGTGGTGGTCGTGCACCACGGTGAAGGTGCCTTCGAAGAGCGGGTGCAGGCCGTCGCGGCGGATACTGATGCGGGCCCAGCCGACAGTATCCCAGCGGTTGCCGCGCTTCATCTTGGCGGTGCCCTTGTAGACTTTGTGCTGCAGGCGGTCGATGGACTCATGGCGGGCAATGTTGCCGTCGGCGTCGAGGTACGAGATACGGGCGCCGTCGACGAACAGGTCGTGGTTGGGCTCGAGGCTGAGGCGGATGCGCTGGCCGTCGACGTCGAAGGCGACGTCGAAGGTGGAGACTGCCGTGACATGGTGGTTGTGGGTGAGGATGTCTGCGTTCTTGGCAAGGGTGATGGCACGCAGCGGGGCGCGGTTGGTCGAGTGGGCGGCGGCGAAGGTGGCGAGGAGGGTGAGGAGGCCCAGCAGAAAGAGCATGGTCGTGGCTGGGGCCGGCGAGGAGGGAGAGGAGGTTGGAGAGGAAGGGGAGGAGAGGGGGGGGGAGGGAGGGAGAGAAAGGCGAGATGAAACAAAAGCTACGGGAGCGCAGCGAGCGACATGGGGCGGGTAGTAGTAGTAATCCGAAGAAAGCGGCAAAATGGGAGTGGCGGGGACGATGACAGTGACAAGGACAATGACGGTAAGAGGACAAGGACAAGAAAAAGAACAAGAACAACAGCAGCGAACGAACGGACAGCGACAGCGTCTGGCTGTGAGCGAGCGGCGCCGGGGGAACGTTGGGGGCGGTGCAGGCTAACAAGCAGCAGCAGCCACCAGCCCGGCCAGCCTGCGGGCTAAAAGGGCTTGGCGGGCCTCGCAATGCTCTCAGACACTGCAAGTGTCAGCCAGCGGCGCGCTATGCATGCACATACGCGCGCCCGGCTGCAGCGGCACAAGCTATCTCCCCCCAACCTCGGCGGCCAGAGGCGAGGGAGAGCAGCCAAAGGGGGGAGAGGGGTGGGGAGCAGGCCTGTGTGTTCGTGTTTGTTCGTGTACAGCATTCCCTATTCCTATCTGAGCTCTACTTCTGAATATCAACAGTGAGATTGCCATGTCCATGTCCGTCTCCATGTCCAACACACGACACGCATCATCGTCGTTCCAAACACGGCCCGGGCAATCGTCGCCAACACCTGCCCCGCTCCGCCGCGCCCTCCGCCCGGCCGCTACACGTACCGGTACACACTCGCGTCGTCGTCCGCCGCCCGCCGCTACTTCTTGGGCTTGGCCTGGTGTACAATGTCGATGATCTTCTCCACTACCGACGGATCCGAGAGCTGCGCCCAAAGCCGTTAGCACCGCCTCGACCAAGCACACGCAACGCGTCACCACGCGCCCCCAAGACATGCCACCACTTACCGTCGTAATGTCGCCCAGCTGGTCCTCCTCGCCCGCCAGGATCTTGCGCATGATGCGCCGCATAATCTTGCCCGATCGCGTCTTGGGCAGATCTGGCACTACAAATATCGCCTTGGGCGCGGCAAACGGCCCAATCGACTTGCGCACCTGCAGAATCAGGTCCTTCTTGACCTGATCCGACGACTCGGTGCCGTCCTTGAGCGCTACAAACGCATTGACCGCCTGCCCCGTCAGTTCGTCGTTGATGCCCACTACCGCCGCCTCAGCCACAGAGTCTGTCCCACCGTTAGCCACACGTTGCACGCCCGCCTGTCACCCCTCGACACTTCACTCACGGTGCTCAATCAGCGCGGCCTCAATCTCGGCCGTCGACAGCCGGTGCCCAGACACGTTGACGACATCGTCGACGCGGCCCCGGATCCAGTAGTAGCCTTCGTGGTCACGCCCGGCGCCGTCTCCAGTAAACTGCCCCCGGTTAGCTCAGCACAGCCCCGAGTCCACCTCACATCACCACACTCACGTAGTAGCCCTTGTACACGTTCAGGTATGTCTCCATGTACCGCTTGTGTGCGCCCCACACGGTGCGCGCCATGCTGGGCCACGGCTGCTTGAACGCCAGCACGCCCTCGACGTCGTTGCCGTGGATCTCCTCGCCCGAGACGGGGTCGATGATGGCGGGCTCGATGCCGAAGAACGGCAGCGATGCCGAGCCAGGCTTCGTCGGCGTCACACCAGCGAGCGGCGCGATGACGTGAGAGCCCGTCTCCGTCTGCCAGTATGTCTACGCACCACGCGTCAGCATCTCACATCCAACGTTACAACAACAACACGGTACAACAACAATACGTACGTCAACAACATGAGCCTCCTCCTTTCCGACCGTCTCAAAGTACCACTTCCACACCTCGGCGGCAATGGGCTCACCGACGGAGCCGAGCACACGCAGGTGCTTCATCTGGTGCTTGACGTGCTGGTCTCCCGCGCGCTTCAGCAGACGCAGCGCCGTGGGGGCCACGTAGAACTGGCTGACGTTGTACTTGTCGACAATGTCCCAGTAGCGCGAGAAGTTGGGGTAGGCGGGGGTGCCCTCGAAGACGACCGTCGCGACACCGAGCAGCAGCGGGGCGTAGACGACGTACGTGTGGCCCGTGATCCAGCCGACGTCGCCGCCACAGAAGAAGGTGTCGTTGTCGTGAATGTCAAAGACGTATTTGCCCGTTGCGGCGGCGCCGACGAGGTAGCCGCCCGTCGTGTGCATGACGCCCTTGGGCTTGCCCGTCGAGCCCGACGTGTAGAGCAGGAACAGGGGGTCCTCTGAGCTCATCGACTCGGGGGCAATGTAGTTGGGGTACTTTTCGACCTCGTCGTGCCACCACCAGTCGCGGCCCTTTGTCCAGGGGATGTCTGCTCCGGTGCGCTTGTAGACGAGGCAGTGGCTGATGCCGGGGCACTGCTTGAGCGCCTCGTCGACAATCTTCTTGGTGGCAATGACCTTGCCGCCGCGCTTGCCCTCGTCGGTGGTGATGACGACCTTGCACTCTGCGTCATTGATGCGGTCGCGCAGCGAGTCGGACGAGAAGCCGGCGAAGATGACCGAGTGGACGGCGCCGATGCGGGTGCAGGCGAGGAAGGCGATGACGGCCTCGGGGATCATGGGCAGGTACAGGGCCACGGCGTCGCCCTTTTTGACGCCCATGGCCTTGAGCGTGTAGGCGAGCTTGGAGACTTGGCGCAGGAGCTCGCCGTATGTGATGATGCGGCCGTCGCCGGCGTCGTCGGCCTCGTAGATGATGGCGGGCTTGTCGGGGTTCTTGAAGGCATGGCGGTCGACGCAGTTGTAGCTGGCATTGAGCTTGCCCTCGACGAACCAGGCGTTGTCGCCGTTGTCGAAGCTGCCGGCATGGACCGTCTCAAAGTCGCGCTCCCACGTGAGCAGCTCGCGCGCCAGGCGGCCCCAGAACTGCTTGGGCTCGGTAATGGACTCCTTGTAGAGCTTCTGGTACTCGTCGAGATTGGCAATGTGCGGTTTCCCGGCGGGGTGCTTGCTGGGCGGGTTAGCTTGAGGTGTAGCTGTTGCCGGCGGTGCTGTCGCAGATCTCAATGGCTCGAGGCGCTGGTCCGGCGGGGTGACCCCGCTTCGCCGAATCCGCCGCCGCCGCAGCTCTTTGTCCACACCAGCACACGCCTCAGGCAAGACAGGAAGCAGGACTCACTCGAAAAAGGCCTTGGGGACATGGAAGGTGTCGACCTCGTGGGCCTCGTGGACCACGGGGGCCTGTGGCTTAACGTCGCCTTCTGACATGGTGGGGTCGCGAGTCGGAGAGCGGCGGAAAGGGGGTGAGAGAGAGAGAGAGAGGGAAAGGGGAAGAAAAGGCAAAAGCGAGCAACTAGAGCTTCAAGGCAAGCAGAAGCTCGGAGCGCGTGTGCTTGGGTTGGTGGGTGGGGCGCAGGGCAGAAGAAAACGGGTCTCGCGCTCGCCTTGTGTCGCGCGTGGGCCGGGTAAAGTAAAGGGCGTGTCGGTGGATCGCACGATTGCCGCAGGGGCCCAGGGCCAATTCGCGTGCGCTGGGTGGATGCGGTGGAGCTGCAATGTCAGGGCGGGTGGCAGAGAGAGATTGAGTTGGGTAGTGGAGGGTGTGGTGGGTGTGGTAGGTGTGGTGGTAGGTAAGGTATGGGATGGGATGGTATGACATGGGCGAGCGGCTCGTCTCTTATGCAGAGAGGCCAACCTAACAGCTACCCCTCCTCTCGCTGCTCACTGCTGGGCGGAGAAACGGGGGGATTGGCATGGGACATGGCAATACTGGCAATTGACCATGAGCGCAGACTGGCTGGCTGGGCCCGCCCACCCTCGACCCGGTTGCTGCTCGAATCGCCGCGGGCCACTTACCAACGCGCTGCCTCCGTTGCCCCGGATGCCCGCCCGCCAGGCCAGCCTGCCGCAACCGTCTTTGCCTGCCTTTACAACTCTCTCCCCGGACCTGACGACCTGACGGCCATGTCCTTCTCCCTCGGCATCGGCTATCCCGCGCGCTCCACAGAGCCGCGCTATCCTTTTGTCCCCACACCTCGCCATTGCCATTGCCATTGCCATCCTCTGTCATGCCGTGCTTTGCTCGGATGCGGGTACCGTACGTGCTTGGTTTGGTCCGAGAGGAGAGTGGTCTAGATGGGTGGGTGGGTGTCGTCGTCGTCTCGTCTGATTTGATCGGTAGGTACCTAGGTAGAGGGGTGCGTGCGTGAGAAGCAAATGCAAATGCAAATGCAAACGCAACTCAAATCACAATCATTTCCGAGTCCAACTCAAGTCTATACCTACCCAGCTTCCTCCCTCTCCCTTCTCTTTACCTAGGTACTTCACCTTACCCTACCTACCTACCTACCCACCTACCCAAGCGTGACGTACCTACCATCTACCTAGCTCCCCCTAAACCCCTCGTAGCTCTCGATTCGATCGTTTACATCACCTGCACCCCAGGTCTCGGCGCCCTCCCCGCTCCCCACAAGTCAAGCATTGGCTGACGTGGTACCAGCACCTGGGGCTACGCCACTGTGCGCCTTTGCGACACCACTTGTCTACCTAGGTAGGGAACCCTGCACGTGGACGCACACACACACGCTCTCTGCGTTGCGTTGTGTTGCGTGCGTCAGTCGACCAGCCAGCCAATGGGAGGGGCTGGAGGTGGGTTTTGGTACTGCTGCTGTTCTGGTTCGGTACCGCGGATTGCTATCACCGAGGGGTATGTAGCTGGGTACAGCAACATGGGCGCATGACTGGTCTCACTCCTTCTGACATTATGCTTGCTCTGTCTGATCCATTACGTTCGCTCTGATGCATTATGTTTGCTCGTTATGAATAACTACCCAAGTCGCCATCGTCTATCCGTCAATCGTGGCACAGCCTGAGTATTCTCTTCGTTCAGTAATAGTATTCGCCTGCTTTCTGCCTTGCCCCAGACGCCGATTAATACTCTAGAATTCTTTTTACTCGCTTTCTCGTCTGCTCATTAATTCGCTGCGAATGAAGGGAAAAAACGCCGGGAAATGCTTGCTTCGTCCCTACTCTTTTGACTGCTCACCCTATCGTTTTAGGGCTGGGCGTGTCAGTGCAAATCTCTTCTCCGTTCAGCGAGATGGGCGTCTCGCAATCAGAGCTGGCCGACTTGGACCCAACCTCGCTGTCTCGACGAAGCCGTAGCGCCACCGAGGCAGCAATCTTCTCGTCCAGCATCGCCACCAGCCGGTCCGAGTATTGGTCCAGCAGCTTCAGCATGGCGGGCTCGTCCATTTCCTTCGTCGTGACCCGCTCGCCAACCGTCCTTGCTGTCGTGGCGAGCTCCCTCTCCACCTCCTTGGCAAGCTCAGGGCTCAGTGTCTCGGTGCTGTTTGCAAGCCGTTTGCGATAGGTGCGCAGGTTTCGACACAGCACCTCGGTGGAAGCGTTGAGGCTTCCAAACTCATTCAACGCGGCTTTAGAGCGTGTCTTTGATTCCGCCGTGGAACTCTTTGCCGTCTGTGGCTGTCGTGGACTGGGCGGCGACGGTGAACGATTCCTGACCCGACGTAGCGTCGTCTGGCTTGACTTGGTGTTGAGTCTGTTCTCTCTTGTGCTCCCCGACGCATCAAGTCGCGACCCCTGAAAGGAAGATTTGGACGACTTTTTGCGGAGCTTCGGCGACCTATTGCCCGTAGGCGTCGTTCTGCCCTCGTCGGACGAGCGTGGGAAACGGGCAAGTTCCGATTGCGAGATGACACGCCGTAGAGGAGGCTTGGTAGCCAGAAAGTCTGAATTCGCAGGAGTGGGTGTCGCCGAGAGGTCCACCGATCTTGATGAATCATGGCGATGTGGTGACTGCAGAGCTAACCCCCACACAAAAATGGTCCCATCTACCGCAACAGTGACCAAAGAGCGCTCCCCTGAGCCATTAGTTTGCGGCTCAGCCGCGCTCACAAACGCGATGTCGGTTACGCCTTCGGTATGGCCCCAGTCACGGGCGATCAGCGTTCCAGCCTCATCGTATATTCGTATTGATTTGTCCGTGCTCGACACTCCGGCGATCAATGGTGAGCCCCACCCTCGAGGGATATGAGCCAGCGAGGACAGAACGACAGCATCACCTCCGTCGGTGTCGGAAGCTCGGAAGCTGCTCATGCACTGGCCATTTCGTAGGTCGTATTTGTGGACCTGCCGATCCATGGTCGAGATGAGGAGAACGTCTTCTTGATCTACATCCCATGCCATTGACACAGGCGTGGCTTTCAACATGACCGCTCGCAGCATGACGAACGCGCGGATGGTATCGCCATTCTCTTGACGCGACATCAACTCGCGCACGACGACACTTCGATCGCTCGACGACGAGACCAATCGGGTGCCGTCTCGTGAAAACATGACTCCGTTGACTGCTCCTGCATGCTCGTCAAGAGTTTGCATCAAGTCCCATGTGTTGTTGTTGTCACGAGCAAAAATCTGAACAGTCCGGTCTCTGCTCGCGCAGGCAACAATGGTCGATGATTCTCCCTCCATGATAGCAATTCTGGTAATCTCGCCGGCATGCGCTTTCGACTCGAACAGGCTTTGCTGCGTCTTGCAGTCCATGATCCGGAGCACACCAAGCTTATCTCCCGTTACAAGGAAGCTAGCATCGGAGGAAGCGCGGACAGTTCTCAGCTCGTTAGAGGTAGAGTCGGGACCATCAATTTGTTCAATCGTAATCTGCAAGAGTCGTTTCGCGCTACCGTCCTGACCCCAGAAGATGATAGTGCCACCCGCTGCCCAAGTGTAGTACGCTGCATCGAGGTCGTTGGGCTGTGTGAGGACGTCGACTCCCAGAACAGAATCTCCATGGGCCGGCAGAGAGTGTATGACGTCGCCAATAGAGGCTTTGTCGTGACTGGGGGAGTCTGCAGCCAGGTGTGATAAGCATATAGCGCGCTGGGCGTCTATAGTAACGATGTAGTCGGCCAAACACACGACTGCGCCAACCTGCTCGCAAGTGCCAGACGACGGGGTTGGCGATGGTGCACGAGCAGTCGGGGAGGGCGGCGGGCTGGATTTTTCGAGAAGGTCACTGATGTCAAGTGTCTTCAGTTCGCCGTGGCAGTTGGAGAGGTGCAGCCGCCCTCTGTCGTCGACGGCCATTGAGCTGACGGCGAAGCCTGCGCTCGCCAGCCTTGAGAAGGGCGAATCCTTTTCTGTTTCGTCAATGAGACATAGGTCGCCCTTATCGGAGGCGACAACAGCTTTGTTCGGTGCCACCTGACAAACGCTGGTAAAGATGGCATCCTGCAGATTGCCGAGGGTGCAGTTTCGACCTGGCAATGCCTTGTGTGTGCTGCTTGAAAACATGTCGCTTTGACGTGCTTTCGACGGGCGTATGGTAGCAGTATTATT
This sequence comes from Neoascochyta sp. HWLR27, assembly GCA_019775935.1. Classification (NCBI taxonomy): domain Eukaryota; kingdom Fungi; phylum Ascomycota; class Dothideomycetes; order Pleosporales; family Didymellaceae; genus Neoascochyta; species Neoascochyta sp. HWLR27. Next base: position 370,402 of record WODD01000037.1, on the reverse strand, counting down.
AAGCTCGTCCACCTTCCAGACCTTGATGTGCCGTGTGCCGACGCTGCTTCTGTCAGTGACGATCTGCCGACTTGGGCATGGCAACCTTACGTGATCAGCTTGTTGCCCATCCATGTCATTTTGTTGATGTTGCTGACACATTTGTTGCTCGCGTGCAGCGTAGCAGCTCCTGTGCGGGCGTTGATGCTCCAGATGTAGAGGAAGCCATCCTGAGATGAGCCCAGACTTGCGAGATAGCGCGAGTCTGGACTGAAGGCTACGCAATTGACACCAAAGGAATGCTCTGAGAGGGCTGTCAGAGGGGTATCGCAGGGAGCATCAGGTGCCGTGGAGAAGATGAGAACTCGGGGTCTGTATCCGGTCTGCGTAAAAGTCAGTGGGAGTGATGGTTCAACCGACAGAGGGACATGCCTCTCCTACAGCGAGGAACTTTCCGTCTGGACTCAGGCTGACGCAGGTCGCGGCCTTTATCTTCTCCTTGGCCGTCCACGCCTTGGTTGAAGGTGAGTCTGCCCAGTCGTTGGCAGCGGGCGAAGCGTGGGGTGAAGGGCCGAGGGAAGTATCGCGTAGCGTGGCAGCGGCACGGTTGCGGCTCTCGTTCTGGGTGGGCGTCGAGGGACCGCCGTATATCGAGGCCGACGAGTTTATAGGGTTTGTGGTAGGGCGGGCGCGGTAGAAGCGCTGGGAGATGGCATGGTCGTGGTCGACGGTGGCTACGACGGCGGCGGCCCCGGCGGTGTATGCGAAGCAGCGACCGGTGGGCAGGCTGTCGCAGGCGTTTGCGGTGGTGGTGGTGGCTCCGATGACGGTGCGCAAGGCGAGGGCGGCCTCTGTGCGGGCTGATCTCGAAGGGAAGCGCGGGGTAGTGCGGGCGCCGGCAAAGGGCGAGAGGGATGGCGTGAGCTTGATGCTGGCCCCGAGCGCAGGGCTCATGACACGCGGATGGGAGGGAGTCAGCGACATGGCGCCGTTGGAGGTGAGAGCGGCTGGCGGCACGGGGATTGGCGAAGCGAAGCGTGCGAGGGCGGCGGCAGCATATCAAGCAGACGTCATGGGGTGAGGTGAATGGTTAGTAAGTGCAATAGCGCGGGTGCGTTGGCGTTGGCGTCGCAGTTGCAGTCGCAGCGGGTGAAGGTGAGAGTTGTGCACGACGCAGCGAGGGCAAACTCTGTGAGCAAGTGGAGCTCGCCGTCAATTGAAGCCCAGGCCAAATTGGACGACAATGGCAGCTTCAGGAGAAGCAAATGAAAAGGCAGCTCTAGGGATCCATGCGGCGGAGACAGCCCGGGGGCGTTGAGAGGAGGAGCTTTGTTAAGACGCCAACACGGACGGTGAAAGGATGCAGAAGGCGATCATCATGCACGAGCCCTGGCCTCGAGACGGGCAGCCATTCAGAGGCTCGGTGGCTTGGCCGGCACATTGCGGCTGAGCACTAGGTATTGGGGTAGGGGGTGAGGTGGGTGGTGAGGTCGAGGGTGAGGGTGTTGGTGGAGAGGGGAGAGTGGAGAGACATGGCTGCGATGGGGATGAGGATGATGATCTGAGGGGACACCACTGGGGGAGGGATGCTTGACCTCTGAGGCTGATGAGACGACGCAGGGCTCGACTGCCGTGCAACCAACCAACACTCTCGACGCGACACTCGCCCGCTGAGCACAGAGCAGCCGTTCGCGACCGCTTCATCCCTGCCCGCCCGTCGCCCACTGCAAATGTAATGCCTGGGATGGTATACCACGCCTGTCAGGAGGTGCATGCATGGTATTGCTGCCTCGGCTGCCTCGGCTGCCTTTGTCGCACTCGAGCTGGCCCATCCAACGTCCATCCTTGGCCGCCATATTGGAAGCCCTTTATCCGCGCCGACAAAGGCCTGCTACCAACCGCTGCATGCCCTCAACAAGGCCTCCACTCCAACATGGATGGCCCTTTGTCCAGGATACCACGCCCGCAGCTAATTGCCGACGCCGACGGGTGACAGGCCGCAGACACAGACAGACACGTCAGACGCGCTGCATTGGGCAGGTGTTGGCGCGATAAGCGCGCGCGCCTTGCTCGTCTCATTCTCTTGGCTGGACCCTGGACGGCGACGGGAAAAGTGAGCGTGAGCGCTCAACCGTAGACAACACGCCAACAACACGACACGCCTCGATACGCCTCGCCTTGCCTCGCCTCGACTCCGCCTACGACGACTGCGCGGCGCGTCTCCTGCCCCCACGCCCGTATGTACGCGATACGGTCTGCCCTGCGAGCATCCACCGGACGAGCTCCAGCGCGACTGATCCACGGCCGCCGCTACCCATCCCTACCGCGCCTGCGCTCCCTGCACACAACCCGCCCGCTCGCATTCGCCGCCACACCCCCCGACGCGCCTGACAGCACTCCCACCGACGCGTCCGCAGCCCCCGCCGACCATCCTGACCCCGATGTAGCCGCCGAAGACCCCGACGTCCTCGCCCAAAAGGTCCAGCGTTCGCGCGAGACAACCCGACGCTACCTCGCTGCCCAGCGCCGCCAGCAGCGCCGCACAAAGTCCCAGGGCCTGCCCCCCGTCGACATCCCAGACTGGTTCCTGCGCAAGAGCGTCCTGCGCCGCGAGGCCCTGCCTGCAGACGTGCGCCAGCGCATCCTCCCCAAGGCTCTGTCGCTTGTCGTTACCCACGCCGAGTCGGGCGAACACGCAACATGCTCTATTCCTGCCTCGCGCGACCTGGATGCCATCAAGGTCCTGTCACGACTCGTACGCGGCATGTGGGGACGGCGCCTCGACGAGGATGCAAAGCGCAGGATTGAGCAGTACATCGAGAACAAGACAGCTACACTCGAGGGAATTGGATCCGAACAGGCAGCCAGTGGCGACGCTGAGCCAACAGCCACCCAAGGGCTGGCCCCCGAGCCTGCCGATGCCGAGACGGATCCGCGCAAGAAGCTCGCCGACGTCTTTGACCAGCTAGAGTCCGAGGCCAACGCAACACAGATCAAGCAGGAGGCTACCAGGCTGCGCCAAACCAGGAGCTCCAAACGCATGTCTCCGCTCGTTCTCGCTGAGATCCGTGCTACCGTTGCTGCATCGCTTTCCGCTCTCCGTCCGTCGGCCGGTGACTCTTTTCCATCCACCAAGACGAACCTCATCCTGCACTCGCCACTCCCCGAACACGAGAAGATGGTCGACAGGTGTGTCCAGGCAGTTGCGCTCGAGCTGCAGTCTGACATGATCGTCCTCCGTGCCCAAGACCTCGCACAACTCGCCGGAGATTACCTTGGTGAGGGCGTAGAGCCATCGCCTCGCTCCATCCGATCGCTAGGTTACGAGACGTACCGGCTCAGCTCTGAACTCCACGATGCATTCGAGGATGTCGAAAAAGAGGACACCGCTGAAGATGAGTTTGATCCCAGCCAGTCCTCCTCGATGGACCAGCCCAACCAATCTAAGATGCCCTTCGCCCTCGGCGTACCAATCATAGCCATTTCCCCGGCACTCAAAGCACTCGCACAAAACTTCAAGTCCATGCAGATGCCTACCTCGAACCCTTTTGAGAATGCGGCCAACATCTCCAACGACGAGCCCAGCAGGATGCAGAGCCAGGGCGAAATGCAGCTCGAGGATCTCAAGCTAGCCTCGCTTCTGGAAACACTCATTGATGCCAATGAGCTCAAACGTAGTCGTGGGATCAGCAGCAACGAAAGTGAAAGCCTCGCAACAGCATCGCCCAAAGACACCAGCAAGAAACAAAGACGAGGAAGCGATCCCAGCTTCTTCAATTACTCCGTAATCTCCGAAGGGTTGGATCTCGACCTCAACTCTACACTACCACCCAAAGCAAAGCCCGACATCACCATGTCTGTCAACGTTGGCCCGGTAGTCGAAAGCACACAGGCGCCAAAGAACTCGAAGATCATCTACGTCAAGGACTTCAAGGAGTTGAATGCTACACATTATGGCGGCCGCATCATACAGAAGCTAGAGGAGCTGGTCCGCAAGCGAAGGAGTATGGGTGAGAGCGTCATGATTGTTGGAAGCACCTGCTCGCGCGAGCTCACCCCTGAGCTGTCCATGAATGGAGTCCACAGCCTGCAAAACGAGGGCGAGAGTAGCTACTTCCGAACCATTGTCGTCGCCGCCGATTCAAGCAAAGCAACCTTCCTCGATGAATCGAACGCAGCATCCAAGGGCGAAATCAGCCCAGCCGATGTGTCGGCCGCAGAAAAGAGCAAGTTCTCGGGAATCAACCTCATGCACATACAGGATATGCTTCGAGGCTTGGACCCGATAGCCGCGGCGGGTGTTGCAGACATGGATCGGAGTCCCAAATTGCTTCGTCATTTCGCTGCAATAATACCCAAATCCTGTCTCAACAGAGTCCTCACATACGACGAAGTGCACAGGATAGCCTTGACGGCTCTTGGGTTACACACCGCGAGTCCGTCTCAAGCCGTTGAAGGCGCACAGCCCCAGTTGAACTGGGCTCATGTTGCCCTCGCTATGGGCTTGTTGAAAGCAAGCGACACTGCCAAGTTCCTCCAGTTTGAGCGTGCAGCGCAGACATCGGAGCGCCACAAACATCACAGTGCCTCCGAAGTCGATGCAGAGGCGAAGCTCAAACCCAAGCCACGTCAAAGCGAGGCACAAATGCAACGCCAGCGCGAACTGCAGCTCATAGCTCAGAATGCTGACAAGTACGAGAAGCGACTGATGCCTGGAATCGCAAACCCCGAACAGATCAAGACAACGTTTGATCAAGTACACGTACCCAAGGAGACGGTTGATTCCATCCGTACGATTACGTCGCTCTCGCTTCTTCGACCAGACGCCTTCGACTACGGTATTCTCGCGACTGAGAAGATTTCGGGCGCGCTTCTTTACGGTCCCCCGGGAACTGGAAAGACACTCCTCGCCAAGGCAGTCGCAAAAGAGAGTGGCAGCACAGTGCTGGAAGTGTCTGGAAGCCAGATCATGGACAAGTACGTTGGAGAGGGTGAGAAGAATGTTGCCGCAATCTTCTCCCTCGCTCGCAAGCTGTCCCCGTGCATTGTCTTCTTGGATGAAGCCGACGCCGTCTTTGCTTCGCGAGATGCGATGCGTGAACGCAGCTCGCACCGAGACATTCTCAACCAGTTCCTGAAAGAGTGGGACGGGTTGAACGACCTCTCTGTCTTCGTCATGGTGGCCACCAATCGCCCATTTGACCTCGACGACGCTGTCATCCGCCGTCTGCCCAGGCGTCTGCTCGTCGATCTCCCCACACAAGACGACCGCAGAGAGATCCTGCGCATCCACCTCAAGGGCGAGCAACTCGACGAGTCGGTGGATCTCGCGGATCTTGCAAAGCGCACTCCCTTCTACAGCGGAAGCGATCTCAAGAACGTCGCCGTTTCTGCCGCTCTCGCCTGTGTCAAGGAAGAGAACGAACAGGCAGCTCTCGCCGTCGCAGAAGCCACAAGCGAAGCAAGCCCCGATGCGGCAGACGCAGCCACTCCTGCCACAACCACAACCACAACCACCACGCCCGACTCTCCCCCGACACCCCCCTCAACTGCCCAACCAACCACGATACCCCTCCACCTCGTGCGCGGGCAATCCTACACATTCCCCGCGAAACGCACGCTGCACAAGCGCCACTTCGACAAAGCGCTGCAGGAGATCAGCGCCAGCATCTCCGAGGACATGTCGAGTCTGAGCGCGATCAAAAAGTTCGACGAGCAGTTTGGTGACCGCCGGGGTAAGCGTGGGAAGAAGGACTTTGGGTTCGGTGGCGTCCAGGGGCCCCGCGATGAGAATGCTGCGAGGGTTAGGTCGGGTGTGTGATGGTGGGGCGGAGGAGAGAGAGAGGGTGGAGAGGACGAGACGTGGGGAAGAGGGGAAAGGATGGGAAGGAAAGATAGGGCCAGGATTGTAAGGTTTGTATAATAGGTATCTGGTAGTTAGACATGAATGTATGCATAGATTAGCACGCTACACTACACTACACTTCACGCAGTCCACCGCACTCCACCGCACTCCAGGATGGATACACACCCCTCTACTATCCATACGCGGCATCCCAAGTGAAGAGGCTTGGGAGGTATAGATAGATAGATAATTTNCAGCGGCGCCTGTCTGCACACCCTCGACGGCCATAGCAGTGCTGTCAGCTCTGTGGCCTTCTCGCACGACTCGACCAAGCTGGCGTCGGCGTCTTATGACAAGACTTTCAAGATATGGGATGCCACCGGCGGCGCCTGTCTGCACACCCTCGACGGCCATAGCGAC
>WODD01000037.1:346010-362924 GCA_019775935.1 Neoascochyta sp. HWLR27 | reverse complement strand
GGAGTCTGTCTTTGCCATCCGCAGCTGCAAGCTGGCGAGTCATAGCCTGGGATCCGCCTCCGGTAGAGGTAGTCAGCCAGGCCGATGTTTTCTTTACGGATCAGGGTAGCTATTGTGCTTTGGGCTTTATTGAGGTATTCGTAGAGAAACCTGGTTCCTGGGTTCCACGGTGTTGCTTTTGCTGTGGACCTGTTGCGTCTTTCTTGTTGGAGCTGTTTTTCCCATCTCCTTTTCCAGGCTTCGTTATAGGCGGCCTATACTTGTTCCCTCTCTTCCTTCCTCCTATCCTTGTCCGGTTTCGTCGTGTCGGAAATAGATACAGCGCAGTTATTGCTGAGCATGACTGGTCAAGTCGTAGGACTTTTAGGAGACCAATATACAATCGACCATTTTAGTCTCATATAGCAATAAGTTCTGTTTGCTGAATTAAAATACTCGGCAGCCCAACGAGCCAGGTCAATGGTCCATGTTTTTGCCAATACGAGGTTCATAGGGTTATGTAGGTTGAAGAATTAAAGGAATACACGTGAGATGGATGAGTTGCAAAACCGGTCTAATCTATAGTCGACGCTAGCTCCAATCAACGACGTCAGACAGTTGGCTCCCATTGCTGCCTGCATCACAACCCTCAACCTCAATGACTTCGACATCCCTGACGCTTCTCACGAAACGATTCATTCCGTGCTCCAGACAGTTACTTTTCCCCCTCGGAAGACGCAACTTTGCCAGCTCTCACCGTTGCTCCGCAGCCTACAACATGCCACAATCGCCCAAGATCACCAACGTGGAGCCACTGCCAGCAAACGAGGCCAAGTGGATCGAATTCCAGAAAATCTCATGGCAAGACCAGACCGGCAAGTCGCGCGTGTGGGAGGCCGCGGCGCGCAAGACGCGTGGCAAGGCTGGTGTTGACGCCGTCGCTATCGTGACGGTGCTCCGACACCCGTCTCGCCCACCTTCGACCATCATCATCCTGCAGTACCGCCCTCCTGTTGGCGGCGTCTGCGTTGAACTTCCCGCCGGTCTTGTGGATGAGAAGGAGTCTCCGAGTGAGGCGTCGGTTAGAGAGCTTCATGAAGAGACGGGCTACAAGGGCAAATTGAAGTTCATCAGCCCCACCATTGTCAGCGATCCAGGATTAAGCACGGCAAATATGCAGCTTGCTATGGTTGAGGTTGATCTGAAGGAGGGCGATGCTGAGCCCGAGCAAGCACTGGATCCTGGCGAGTTTATTGAAAGAGTCGTGGTGCCGCTGGATGAGCTGTACGATAGGCTTGTCCAGTACGATCAGGAAGGCAAGATTGTCGACGCACGGCTGTGGCATTGGGCGGCGGGATATAATGCAGCGAAGACGATGCTGTGAAGGGAAGACTACATAGTCACGAGTCAAACAGGAGCAGACACCAGACGTCCGAGATGGATCAAATCAAAAGCCTGATTTCATTCAAAAAAACCGTCAAGAATTGAATGTCCTCTTAGCCGGCATTCTACATGTCATACATCATTCTGCCGAGCTTCCACGCCCAAACGACTGGTGCGTCTAGGCGGGGGCGGGGATCTTGTCCGCTACTGCCTTGATGCCCGCAGTCCAGATGTCACCCATGCGGTTGTAACCAGCGACGTTGCTGTGAGTCTGTTAGCGTAATCTTTCTCGACGACGGAAGAGTCTTACGGATGCAAGTCATCGCTCAACTCGCTCAGACTGAGGACATTCATGTCGACGAGAGAAACCTTGGAGCCCTTGTTAACGCGCTCAGCAACGACGGCGTTCAGCGCGCTGTTGTATTTCTTGATGTTGGCAGCCAGGTTCGCGTTCTTCGCGGGGATGATCTTGGCGACAATGACAACAGCCTGGGGGACAACCTTCAAGACGTCGTCGACCATGACGCCGAGTCTCCTGGGCGCATCCGCGTCGGGCTCGTTGGACGGGTTTCCGCGGTTCAGGTCGTTGGTGGCGGCGTGGATGAGAACAACGTTGGGACGAGTCGCGACGCCTCCGCCCATCGCGCCGCGGATGCCGTTGATCGTGAACCCGGGGTGGCCCTGGTTGTCATTGTCGGCCATGGTGCCAGACTTTTGAGTGCCGACAAAGTCGACCGTGTAGCCGCTCGACTTGAGGTTGTTGAGCAGGCGCTCGCGGTAGCCGTTTGAGCCGCCGCCGTTGATCCAGCCCCACGTGATGGAGTCGCCTAGGGGCAGGATGCGGAGGTTCGTCGTCTTGCGTGCAACAAGAGCATCACGTGTCTCGAGGGGAAGACCGTGGGCGAAAGAGAGGACTATGGGGGGTTAGTCTTGTGGGAATCGAGTGGATGTGAGAGACGTACAGAAGGCAAGGATAGCCAGAGGCAGGGCCAATCGGTTCATCATGTTTGACAGCATCTTGATCGAAACGCGAAACAAGTCGATCTGAATAACATCAGAGGCGCGACGTCTTTATCACCTATATACACTGCCAATCCTCCCGCAGCCAAGATATTCTAAATTAGGCGTTTCACACTTAGTTCGACAACGTTGCTCTATATGCAAAACGGGCTCAGCCAGTGCTTTTGCGCGACAACATTAAGTGGCACACCCGAGTTAATTTATCCGCCAGATTTATGAGTCGCGGAGATTACCTGCGTCATTGTCGGGGAACATGGTACAACGGGAGGAAGCATAAATCCCCGTACGGTTATCCAAAGGTCCCATTGTAGGGGCCTATTATTCTGAGCCTGATAACTGTACAAACAAACTATACAAATCTATAGGATTATGGCGTTATACAGCGAAACTGCTACACTGCGAAGCTGTCAGCATTGGATGATAGGTGGAAGATTGAATGCAGCGGCTACGGATGAAGCTATACCCACCGGGACGTTCGGCAGGTCCAGAGTGGCTGCAGAGCCATCACATCGTCGACGCAATGAATTGACCACATCGCGACGATTGCTCGCCCACGTCTAGAGCGGGGAGTAATTTATCCAGGCGTCCTGGACTCCGTTTCCCCGCATCCTTATCCCGCCATGACTCGCGGCTCTCACCCCAGCACTTTATGAGAACGGTGTGGAAAATGGGCAATAAATATATTCTTTTCCTTTCGACCGCATCCGCCAGCTCTCGACTCTTCTACTTCACTCCTGTGTGGTACTGCGTTGTACCGTCGGGAGTCGGGGCAGGAATAGATGGCCGTCTCATCGTGCGACTCCCGGTCACACCCGGCCAAACGCGTCTTGTCTGCAGAATACCGAAATAACCAGCTATCTATAGGCAACGGCTACCTCATCATATAGCTAGATGTGGAAGTTTCTAAGCGTCACGCCGAACACCATGTCCCGAGGACGCAAAAGGATGAGAGTCGCCACGCAAGGCTTGATTTCAGCCAAAAGACAATCTGGACCGAGAACATGCAGGCTCAATAGCAGAATGAAAAAGCCATGACTGGGTAGCAACGAGAACCTTACCGAACGCTCAAACGACAAGATCTTATACACCGTCCACGGCGACCCAGCCAACCGCCCTTCCTACTAATCTACGGCTAGACCTGCGACTCAACAGACTGAATCTTCAGCATCCCCGCTCTAACCCAAGTGTGCATCTAGGCTCTGCAAAACCAGTAGTGTTTCCGACGCCACCACAAGTCATATAAGCACCTCCACCGACTCTCAGGATCGACGAAGTTGGTAACTCATCAACTACTACTTCCGCAGAACCAGAGACGATCTCTCAGAACCGAAAAACCTACAAAGCCCAACCGAACCCCAATCTTAAAACCACCCAACCTCAAAACCCCTACCAAACTCTCATTCAGACTCAACCAAGCTCCACTTGCAACCGCATCCAATTTTGCCTCCAGAAAGCCCACCATCCCCCCTCACCACCGAGGGAGATACTCCCTCGCCCACCTGCAGAACGTCAGCCCACTCATTCACCAAGTCCTCGACGCCCCTCAAGCGCAGTGACTCGACAGTCAGCTAGGCACACAGTTGCCTGTACTATCAGTAACATACCTTGGAATATAAGTTGTATCCTCAGGATACGGCGCCGCGCCCAACGACCTGCTCACCTCCGGCGCGTGCTGCGCGTGCTGTGCGTGGGGAGCGATCGGATATGGCAGCGAACGTGGCAGCTGTCCACCCAGGACTGGACGAGTGTTAGTTCGGCTCGGTCGCTGGGTGGTGGGAGGCGGGAGGGCTAAGTAGGTGGTCGAGGGTATCGCAGCGGGGTTGGGAGGAGGGGCGGGAGTAGAGTATGTTTTGACGGGTTGCCATTCTTGTTGAGAGGCGGCAGTGGGTCGTTGCGGGAGAGGGCGTGAGCGGGGGCTCGTCGAGCTGGGTCGGTGTATACTCGGGGGTGGGACGGCGAGGTAGGGTTTTGTGCCTGGTGTGATGGTGCTGGGTCGTGCCGGGGAGTTGATCTGGCGTGCTGAATTGTTAGGCTGCGGTTTTTTGTTCGGGGATGGTGCTGGAGGGGCGATTCGGTGTGCTGGAGGGCTAGGCTGGGTCTCACTGTACACAGGTGGCGGAGGAGAGGTGGGAGCGGGCGTAGCACCTTCCGATTCACGCGATACAAAGCGCTGTAGATCATTAGCAGCATTAGCAGTCTCAAAACTGCTAATGACAATACGTGGAGGTTCCTGCGGCCTACCTTCCAAGCCAGCCGTGAACTGCTCCGTTGGACCCCGCGGTACCGCACCACCAACACAAGTACAATGCTTCTCCGACTCCCCCACAGCGAACACCACCGGAAAAGCCGGCACGGCCTCGACTTCAGGAACGGGAGGGTGTTCAAGAACAGGCAAGTGCTCAAGCACCAAACTACACTCGCTCCCCACGGAATTCCGATCCGGATTCGTCACCCGCCAGACGACCGCAACCGAGTCGTCCAGATCCGAAAGATGGTCTGTAGAAACCTCGTAGCAGCCTACCTGGGGCGACCCGGGCTGGAGCTTGGCGAGGCAGTTCACCGTGTGTGTGAGGATCTTCATGATCTCTTCGTCAGACATGAGCGCCAACGCTTGCCCGAATGTTCGTCCTGAAGAGAGTTTCGAGCCTTGGGGGTTCGCTGGGGGAGGTTGGGGACTTGAGGTTTCCGTGGGGTGCGGTGGTGTTCTTGTTAACAGCCGACGTGCTCGTGCTAAAGGGCTGGCGTTGCGGTGGTCGGTACGTTGGGCTGGGACGGGGCCTTTGCCGGGGCGAGCAAACATGCCTGGACGGGCTTGTTCTGTGGGCATTGTGTGATGTGATGCAGGTTGCGGTCAGTGTGGAGTTTGGAATTCCATTTGTGAGTTGCGTATCAGTTCATGTTATAGCGATGATAATTATCCAGCAAACCATGGACGATTCTGCTGATTTGACTGGCAAACCCCCAATGTGAATGTCGTGTGAAGTGCGAAGTTGTCGAAGATGAGAGCGTCGTTGTTATTTTGTATAGTCCCGGTCGGTACTACCAAAGGTGCGTTTGCGGCTGAGGACGTCAGTCTGCCTTGCGCCGCCTTCACTGCCGCATTGATGGCTAGAACTTTCCACTAGATTGGACAGAGGCGCATGCATACCATTCCTGAGCATTGCGCTATACCGTTTACCCTTATTCTCACCTATGCGGCGTAGCAGTGTGGGCGCTTAAACGTACCTTATAAACGCACTCACCCAGCCCTTGCAGCCTCGCGACTACTCAACACAAACCATCTGACAAGAACTACTCATCGCGACAGCCTACTTACGATGGACTACTCGCGCAGACCCAGTCGCACAACCGAGAGGCTGGCTGCTATTCTCCGCACCCTCCTTCCATGCACTCCCTACACCAAACGCAGCCACGACCAAGACCACTCATACACCGATGAGAAAACTAGCCTTCTCTCTACGCCGAGTGTCCGTCCGACCTCCGAAGTAGCGTCCGACGTGGTCGCCGTCCTTCTGCGCGCTCCGCGACCCTGCGTCACGCTTCGTGCTGATCTCGACTCCATCATCGGCACATATGGCTGGACACAGAGTCTCGCGGAGTATGTCCTCGCTAGACTCTGCTCGGCGCTACAAGCAGCGCATGATAATCTGGGACCTGCGGTGCGCGAGGCATACCAGTTGTCGTGGGAGGCGGCGAAGAGCATCGAAGGTTTCGTAGTGGAGCATCCTGTCTTTGTCACGGTGGTGGCACTGGGTGTACTGGTCATCATCGCACCGTGGGTACTAGAGGCGCTGGGTTTTGCAGCTCTTGGGCCGGCTGAGGGTATGTTCAAATCGTGATGCTATGGCGATGCCATTTCTGATGATGTTGCAGATTCGTTCGCTGCGCTGTGGCAGGCGAGGTACGCGGGATACGTGCCGAAAGGATCGCTGTTCTCGTTCTTCCAGCGACTGGGAATGGTCTGGCATTGACCGACGTCTTTTGGGGTGAGCAGGATACAGTGACATCAAATTGGGCGCTCTTCCTGTCGCTCACACATACTTCTGACTCCATTGTGAGAGCATAGTAGACGTGGCTTTGGTCTTCGGTGGGGTCGTGCTAGGCGTGTAGTCATGATTCCTAGCTGAGCAAACGCAGCAAAGGATACGTATGCGATAGGTTTCTTTTTTCATATATTAGCAAATGGCGACGCGCAGCCCCCATCCATCGAGAGAGACAAACTCCCGCCTCACTTGTTTGCCAGGCAAACCGCTCGGGGTTCCAGCGTCGCCTAGAAGCAGTCCCGCCCTTTGCTTCATCCCCCTGGCATAATACAATCTAAACTTGTCCTGGGCCATGCATTTCACCGCGTCAGCCGTGATGTGTTCTTTGCCGAGACGGCGCAATTTGTCCGGACAGGGCCTGCGATCTTCGTTATCACACCTCGGCCGCCCCATCTCGCCAAAGCAACACACGATGCTTGGTCAATTGTGAATCCGCCGATACTCGCTCCCCAGCGGATACCTACTGAATGCTGGACAACTGGGCGATGGGGCTTCCGCGCTCCAATAATAGCACTGATGCAATAATATTAATGCTGATACTATGCCATCACTATGATGATCGCTTACGGATCTACGCCGAGTGTTACCACGATTCTGTCCTCTTGCTCCATGGCTGCGCTGAACTCGGTCGTCTCGTTGGACGTCGTCGCAAGGTCTGCGTAAGGTAGACATTGGCTCGGAGTAGTCGGTCCTACAGAGAATCCCCTGAGCTTCCGGACCCTGCAGTTGCCGGCCCAATTAGGGGTATGTGCTTCGTATTCGGAAAGCGCCCATCCGCCGAAGTTGTCCACGCGATCGCAAGAGCCTTCGGCACTGGGAAAGACTCCCTCAACGACGGGCTTGTGTCCAGCGTCATTGTGACCGCTCGCAAGACTTCAGCATCTAGCCATGACGTTGTCTCGACACCGCCTCTTTGCGCAGAGGAAGCGGGAGTCGGGCCCTCCCTAACACAGCACCGGCGGTGACTCCGACATCGACCCTTGCGAGAATTAATACCAGGATACACACAAACAAACAGACCAGCACCGGGGTGGTTCCAGGGCGTAAACGTGCTCAGGGTGCTGACTCGGGCTGGTACCGGAGACTTGTCCAGAGACAGCAGCCCCGTCGAAGGATTCCACCGAATGCAGGTTCCAAAGTCTGTAGGCAAGGCACAAGGCTGCGGATACCGGCTGGGACCCATGTCGGAGCTGCCAGAGTTAGCAAGACATATAATTGCTTTGCACTGCCCCTGCTCGGATCCATTGGCAATCGTGCAAGAAAAAAAAATAGGGGATCGAGGGTCGAATCCTTGCGTCGCATCGCCGTGATGTCATAGGTATAACTGGGCGGCTAACCGTCGAGTCTGTCATGGGCGCGCTGCGAGTCACCATGGGAATTGCAGGACTTAATGCGCATGCTGGGGCTTCTAGAAAGAGGGTTGAAACAAACGAGGAGTAAGGAGGAATGCGTCGTTGGTGGTTGGTGCCCACGGCGATGACGGTGCTGCAGGCTGTCAGATACGCGACAGGACCAAGATCCTGGCCTAGCGCCTTGGACGTGTGTACCTGCACCGAGAGCATGGTAACAGCCGGAGCCGACTTTCCGGACCCTTTGACACCAGCTCAGCCCCGTCTTTGCCAGCTGCTACCATTACACCCCCCTTGGCACCTACAGAGGATGCCCCACACGCTCTACACATTTGGCCTTGCCTTGCCGCCGCACGCACCAGCACCTACCACGCCATTCTTGCCGCAAAGGACACGGCAAGCCCGGCGCATAAAAGTCCTGTGGAAGTCATGGTGCGATAGCGTAATTGCATACGAACACGTCGATGACGTCTGGACCGTCGAGTACGCGGGTCTTGGCCTGACTACTGCGCAACGAGAGCGTCTGGACCGATCCGCCCAAGTCAGAGCTGCCGTCGGCGGGGAAGCGTGCGCCATCCGGCTCTTCGGTAGCGTCATGCACGACGGCTTGCGTGGCTTTGTTCTCTCGCACAACGAGCTCGACGCGCCCGAACCAGCTGGCGACAAAGTCATCGTCTTTAGTACGGATCTCGAGAGATACGAGGGCGCGCCTGAATGGCAGGAATATGCTTTCGATAAAGACTACCAGTTAGCAGACATCCAGCTATGCAGCGGGGGCGATGTCCTCATTAGCTTATGCACGCGGTCTACCGGTCTAGGGCGGATACTTCATGTGCGGGATTTTGCAACACTGCGAGCTTACCTGGCATCGGGCAGTTCGATACCGCACGAAATTACCGCGTCGTTCCTACCGAGGGCCTGGTCGTTGAGCTCAACAACAGCCACAGCTGTGAACGATGACGGGGAGGTCTTCACCTACACACGTGATCCGCGCTATCCCAAGTGTCTGGGTCGACCGTCCGAAGATGCCAACGGTTTCCAGCCTGTGCCCTACCTCTCCGAGACACCTATTGTGAGCGTTGCATCAGGCGGGTACATGACTGCAGTGGTAAGTGCGGATGGTGAGCTCTTTGTCTGGGGCCAAGCATGTCCTGGCTCAGGTGGAGAGCTGAACGTGCTTGGTGATACGACGACGTCAACTGCGGACAACTCTACTAGCGCAGACGGATCCAAGAGATCTTGGATAGCCGGCATATCCGAGCAAGATGAGTTTGTAAAGTGCTTGAATGTATACGTTGCTGGGAAGGAAGCGGCAGTGTCGGGTGTGGCTGTTGGCAGCGGCCATATGCTTGTCGCTGCAGAGGTGCCGGAGGCCGCGGGCGGAGAGAAGGCCGTGTTAGCCGCTGGCCAGGGGAGTGATGGACAGCTAGGACTGGGTACTAACCTGCCTTTCCAGGGCGAGTTTGAGGAGATACTGGCGCTGAGGGGAAAACATGTTATCCAGCTGGCGACTGCTGGCTGGTCTAGCTCCGTAGTAGTATCCGAGTAACAGGTCATGTGGGTATGATCCAGCGCCTTTGCAAAAGGCGACTTCCATGGCTCGCATTCGGTCTGCTCCGTTGAGAAAAACTAAATTTGGATTTATCGATAGTATCAGATGTAAAACAGGAATCGTAGATGGGCAACGAATCGCAGCCGTGACAAGAAGAGATAAACTCGATACTAGCTGGGTGTATTCACAGGATCAGAAAGGTTGGTGGATTACAGTTTTTCTGGGTGCCCGACCGGCAACCGGCAGAGCATGCTTGCACGTACGATGTAGTCGCTGCGAAGACTGTCTGGAAATCCGCCGCCGTGCAACACGCACTGTCTGATTAGAGAAGGGGAGAAGGACGAAGGCAGAGTACGTCACTCGGATGTTGACAGAAAGGTAGAGTTGGGCGACTGTTTTTAGTCCCCAGGCGTACACGACAGCGACCACGTAACATCAATGCTGTGTCGAATGCTCCGAAACGGCCGAGTGTACCGTGAACTAAGAGGAGAGATGCAAACCTAAACGGCGATCATGGCAACGTCGCGGCCGACCCCGCAGGCGAGAAGGAGCAGCAAGCAGTGGTGATCGACCGATCGATGACAGGACGGGTGATGCAAACTCTGGTTGTCCATGGTGAGACGCGACGGGTGTTAGCGACAGTAGGCGTGCAAAGCTACGAGCAACTACTGTGCAAGCATCTGGTAGTCGTCTGCTATAATAAGGTTCGGTGGGTAGCCCTGCTGTTTCAGTGTATGAGCTTGAAATACCTACACAGAGGTGCCCTGTCCGCGCGGGGACCGTTTCGCCTACCGGCTAGGCTGGATGATGTCAGCCGTGCTCCGCAGCGTGGATGGTAATTATAACTGTGCACGCAATTACGGGACTGCGGCAGGCCAGCTTTCATGCCCGGTACAAGCGTACCGAGCAACTGCACCGGCCGGCAGTGGGTGAGGTTAGGCAAGGCTGGCCGAGACTAGTCAAGGCTGGGCAGGGTGACGAGGAAAGATGACGAGGCCACAGGCGCCGACAGTTCCGCCATGCAGGCGGGCGCGTGGGCGGGCAGATGTGTTTGAAGCAGCAAAGTTGCAGATTAAGATGGTATGGGTCGGAAACACATTGAGTCTGCGGCTGGTACCTTTCGGCGCATACCTAGAGGGCCGAGCGGAAAGGTGGTGTTGGAGTTTTGTTCAGCCTAGCTGCGGCCGCTAGGGACAATGTACCAAGTGAAACAGAGTTTGGGACCATTGAAGGCGTTCGGCCAGGCGCAACGGCTTGTCGCTGGTGCCTGCGCAGCTATCGGGTTTTTGGGGAGTCATCATGGGTCTCGTGAACGAGGCAGCGTGGGTCAGCATACCGTCGGGCCGAAAGGCGCAATGCTGTTGTTGTGGTGTTGCAGGTGCTGCCCAAGGTGAGAAATGTGTTTACCACGTACCTGCCATTGCAGGGCAGGCATGTACATGGCGACGGCTGTGGGCGGACGAGGGCGATCCATTCACTTCAATTTGTTCTGTGACGCGGCGGGAGCCACTCAGGGCGAGGATGTAGGCCGCGACAGGGCTGACTTGGCCGTCGTAGCGACACAAGAGCGTCGAAGAAGGGCAAGGATGGCGGCGATCGCGATGATCACCGAGGGACACCTCGCTTGCTGTTACAGAAACACGCACAGAGGCGCACACGACTTACGACGGCAGTGGGCGGAGTGGGGGCAGGGACGACGAGGCGCGCAGACGAGCGCAGGTCGAGGTGCATGACATGACTGAGGGTCAAGAGGCGGTGGTGGGGAGCGAGCGGCGTCGAGGGCCGTGGACGGCAGTGGATGGCAGCCCTCCAAGGCGTTGGCGTAGCGTGGACCGGCGCGGTTGGTGTGGTGTGGTCGAGGGGGGTGGTCGAGGGGTGGTGGTGCGGTGAGGGACAGCAACCAGTCCAGTGTTTGCCACGCCGCGTCGGCCTGATGGTGATGATGTTGGCTGGCCGGAGCAGGTGGCGCCTGATTGGGCGGCGCGCCGAAGCGAGTAGCAGGGGTGCGGCTGCAGGCGGCGCGCTAGTCAAGGGGGGCAGCAGTTCGTTCCTGCTTTGGCACCAAACCAAGGCCGTGCAAGACTCGCCCATGCTCCTCGCAAACGTCATGTGCTCACGCCGATAATATGTCAAGCCAGCATACTTTTCGTTTCGATACGGGGGCCGCTCGATTTCTGCCAATTCCTTGCCTTTTGACCCACCCGCGCCCGATACATAGCCATCACGCCCGACCCGTGCCGCTGCCTACTTCCACCGGCCTGCCCATATCTATACCCAGCCACAGCCACAACTGCACCCACACCCACACCCACACCCACCATCCTCGGCCCTCTCGTCCCCGTCCAGTCTCTTCCACTACCCACGCACACTCACTCGACCTCTACGGCCACTCACCCACCTTCTCGGCCTGCCACTGCCACCCGCATCCTCAGCGTGTCCCGCCACCGGCTGGTCCATGACACGCGACCCTTGATCGCCCACATCCACATTTACACCCCCTTCCCAAAATGGAATCGCGGCATTCCTCGCCCTCGGCGCACTCGCACAGCCAACGTCCCTCCACTACCAGGCAGCGCAGCAATTCCATGCCCTTCACCGAGGCCCTGGGATGCTCCACATCAGAAGCACGCCTCATGCTGGCCGAGGGCACTGCTGCCGTCCGCAACCGCCGACGGGGGCGCCAGCACCGCGGCCTGGACAAGCCCGACGAGCCTTCGACCTACGACCCCAAGAACCACCTCAAGTATCTCGACCCAACATACCAGGCACCACAGCAGTCACAACACGTGCCCGTCACAAGCCATTCCCGCTCGCCTTCTGACGTGAGCACGTCGACCGTCATGCCCGCGCCTCCGGCCAGCCCTGCAGGTCCAATCGGGAACTATTCAGCGAACCTCGCCATGTTCATCAAAGCCCAGCTCCAGACCATCCCCACCTACACATCCGACCTCGACGTCATCTCCCCTCGCTCATGTCCCGACTTTTCATTTGAGCTCCGCACACCTCCGCAGTCGCCCAGGAAGTCTTCAAGGCGACCATCAGACGCCCCGTCAGCCATCGACATCCCCCCGGTGCGGCCGCCGCTCCAGAGCTGCTTCTCGGCATGGAGCTCGACGGATGACGAGACCGAGGAGCCCGACAACGACATGCCATCTCTACCGGAGGCCATCCGGCCCCATGGGGGTGACGCCCGTACGCCTTCAATCATCGGCCTGTACACGCACGCAAACCGTTCCTTCTTGCTTGCACCGACTCCAAGCGACGAGTGCGGTGAGCCCGTCACCGCCAGAGGGCTCCAGCTCTTGAACGACGACGCAAACTGCCTATCGTCATGTTCGTCACGTGCGCACCTGTACTCGTCGTCGGCACCTTCTCTATCGTCGGCGTCTGCGTCTGTGTCTGCGTCTGCCTCGACATCATCCTACTTTGAGTTCAAGCAGCGCCCCTTGTCGTTCGCTCCTCACCTCAAGGAGCGCATCATCGCCGCAGTCACTCCGCCCAAGGGCAGGGTACTGACTGCTGTCTCGCCGTTTGATGGGGGCGCCTTGTCTGACGTCCACGACTTGGTCATCGAGTCACAGCAACGCGTCCACGTTGACGGCATGTCGTTTGACATGCTCAGAGACTTCATTGCGCCCAGCCGGGTGACAACCCCGTGCTGAACTCCATTAGATTTTTTTCCCGTGCTGTTTTCTAAGCGACAATTGCTTGTACATATAGCAGGGCCACGGCAGTGGTTAGCCGGTCTATCAACCTGCGGCTCTGCGTTCTTCCTGGTCTTCTTCATCGTCCTCTTCTTATTCTTCTTCTTCTTCTTCTCCCCTCGCTCTACACATCTACATGTTGGATGCACGCATATAGCTTTTTTGTAATTGCTTTCTGTTTGGCGTACGGTGCGGGTAGATTGTTACGCGGTAGTTTGGGTTCTTTGACTGTTCAGATATCCCACGAGGCACACGATACCACTCTTTCCTAGTCTGCGCGACATGTATTACAGTACGTACCTAGTTGTCCACGTAGTTGATACCGGCCTGGAATGGTACAGCTAAGAGATACAAACCAACACACAAGATGAAGACTTTGCATCGTCATTATCTCGCTCATCCCTGCTACTGTGATTATGGAGGCGCCGGACCATGACCCTCTCATCAAACTCGCCAGCCCAAACAGCGATGATGTCCGCGGCGCCCAGAGCTACCTACAAAGGAAGGTGATTAATTACGGCACAGCTGGGTGGACTGGGTGGATATGCAGGAGGCCGCGGGCGCTGATCGGGATCTGGGGACGGGGCGGGAGGGGAGGCGTTGGGCGTCGGGTTGGTTGGACACTGTCGATCAGGGACCCGCGACACGTCATGTGTTTGGTTTGAGCTGTTTGCACCCCGCGCCTTTTCCGCCCCGCGCGACGCGACAGGCTGCAAAGCTGCCGATCGTGGCATTGTCACTCCAAAGCCAAAATCGCTGGGCGGAACCGTTCCCCGCTGAGACACGTTTCGTCGCTTAGGACACGTTCATCTGTCGATGGCTGCCTGTTGAGGCCTAACTACATCGACACCGCCATCGTCAACGACGCTCACCCCCCAGCCTCACCCCCAGCCCACAGCCCATCCCAACCATGGCCGACGCAGACCCGGGCCTGCTGGCGCGCATCCTCGGACGCGCGGCCTACGAGTTTGCCGAGTTGCAGCCCATGCTGCCTACCTACTTGCACCTCATCGCCTCGGCCCTCTTCCCAATCTACGCCGGCGCCCACGCCTCGCTCTCACGTCCCGCCTCGGCCGCAAAGCCAACCAAGCGAAAGCACCGCCGCACCTCCTCCCGCGGCAGCAACCTCAGCGACGACGACGCCGACGACGACGACGATGACGAGGACGACCAAGACGAGGAGCACGTCATGGAGGGTCTGTCGCCCCGCGACGCCCTGCTCATGCCGCTGTTTGCTGGCACTGCCCTCGCCTCGCTGTACTTCCTGCTCAAGTGGATGAAGGACCCGGCCCTGCTCAACAAGATCCTCAATGCCTACTTTGGCATCTTCGGCGTCTTCTCCGTCGCTCGTCTCGTCACCGACATGCTCGACCTCGGCCATTCCCTCATCTACCCCCGTCGCCATGTCGTCGCCGGCGCCCTCTACCATGTCAGTGGCCCCGACGAGAAGGCTGTCGCTGTCGCGGGCAACACCAACAATGCCCAGCCCATCGTCTCGCCCCTGCCGGGCTTCCTCGCTGCCCTGCCGCTGCCCGACCGTGTGCGCAAGATGCTCTGGGCGGACCGAGCTATGCCCGCCAACAAATGGACGCTGCGACTGTACATGCACCGCCTCGCTGCCGGCAAACTCAAGATTGGCCCACATGGAATTGTCGGCATCTTGGTCGGGCTCAGCACTGTCGCGTATTTCAACCTTGTCGACAAGCCGTGGTACCTGACCAATCTGCTGGGTTTCGGCTTCTCATACGGCGCTTTGCAGCTCATGTCGCCCACAACGTTTGCCACCGGCAGCCTGATCCTCAGCGCCTTGTTCTTCTATGACATTTACTTTGTCTTCTACACGTGAGTCTGCTACTTTGGTGCATGGTGCGTTCGCTAACTCTCGCTAGACCCATGATGGTTACTGTAGCCAAGTCCCTCGATGTTCCCATCAAGCTCATGTTCCCTCGTCCCAGCGCACCGGGTGACCCTGCTTCAGTTCCTTCGCATGCGATGCTGGGTCTCGGCGACGTTGTTTTGCCCGGCATTGTCATCGGCCTTGCATTGCGCTTCGACCTGTACCTCTTCTACCTGCGCCGTCAGAAGACCACCCCTGCGACTGCTACATCTCCTGAGAAGATTGAGAAACCGCAGTACTTCCCCCTTGCCGGACGCTGGAGCGACCATTTCTGGACGCACTCGCTAACCGGCCGACCGCTCTGGACCTCATCGCGAGAAGCACTCAGCAAGCCCGAGGCGCCCTTCACGTTTCCAAAAACCTATTTCAAGGCTAGTCTTGTCGGATATGTCCTGGGCCTGTTGGCTACATTGGGTGTCATGATAGTCTGGAACCATGCCCAGCCCGCACTGCTGTATCTTGTGCCTGGTGTACTGGGTAGTATCTGGTTGACGGCGTTGGTCAGAGGCGAACTGTCGTTGATGTGGAACTATACCGAAGAGGTTGAAGAGGAGGCCGAAGACAAGAAGAACACGGATGACCAGACCAAGGGTCCCGACGCCAAAACATCCACAGAGAGCCAATCTGAAGGGATCGCGACGATATCCGACGCAAAGGTCAACCCATCGTCCAAGCGCACCACTGGCCACCGTGGCGACCGCGAATTCTTCTCCTTCTCCATCCAGGCCCCCTGGCCCCTCAAATCCCCGCGATCCCCCGCCTCCTCGTCCCGCACCGACATGGCGGATGCCGCGACTCAACCCGCGAGCACCCAACACAACTGGGTGCCCGCCAAGCCCACCAGTCCCGCGCAAGTAGCAGCGACAGAACCACCCGGGAAGCGCCTGAGGTTGAAGTAAGCCTCGTGTACATAAAGATTGGAGGTGATGCATGTCGTGTAGGCAGCGATGGAGGGGGAGGAGCACAGCATCGATGAGCATAGCGACGGCGTTGTTTTTAGGTATAGGTCCCTATCCGCATAAGCTGCATGTACAAAAAATAGATCAAAATTTAGAAATCGGTCATCTGACTAGCACTCTTGCAAATGCAAAATGTAAAGGATGAGGACAGATGTGAATTCTATTAGTTACTTATAGACAAATCATTTCCCCGCGCAACCACCCGAACTCGAATCACTCACCCCGTACCCACCTCTATCCCACCACCGACAACCACGGCAACAACAACACCGAAAACAGCGACAACCCCGTCTCCTCTTTCTCCCCCGCCCACAGTTTCCGAGCCGATAAGATGCCCCTGTGCCCTGCCCAGCCCAGCCCAGCCCAGCCCAGTCCAGATCAGACTAAACCAGAATAGCATGCTCCGCTCAGGGTGTTGGAGATGAGATGAGACGTGATGTGGCGAGACAGAGCGAGAGACGGTAGGTCGTCGTGGTGAGGTTTGATCGAGCCTATATAACTTTACGTTCTTGGGTCTCAGTGGGGGTGGGTGGATGCGGAGAGGAGGGGAAGGGAAGGCAGGAGATATAGAGAAGGAGACAACAGGGAAGGGGGGTAAGTTTTGCTAGGGTGTGTTGTGAGACGGGCCGAGTAGCGTAGTTCGTGTGTAGGAACGAGGGCCACCGCGCTGCGCTGGCACGTGTCGTGAGAAAGTTGGACTCTCATTTCTTCTTCGTGCGCGAGCGGTTGAGTGCAGCTGGGCGCTGAGTCCATGTGAGATATGGGTCCCGGCCGTGGACTTTGGGGCTCGGGTCTGCGTTCGGGCTCATCGCTCCAGGGTGTGTGTTGCAGTTTCCTTGGAGGAGTAGGTTGGAGTTTTGGTGTTGTTGGGTCAGGATAGTAGGTGGGATTCCGAGAGGGGTTGAACGGGTTAATGTGGTCGTTGTGGTTTCAGTTGAGTATTTGTGGTTGGTTACAGGACGATGTGTTTGATGCTAACTATCTCTTGACTAGGTGGTGTGTTAACGTTGACTTTGATTCGATTTGAC
>WODD01000037.1:322592-344558 GCA_019775935.1 Neoascochyta sp. HWLR27 | reverse complement strand
TCTCTACATTTGATGCTGTGAGGTTTTTGTGTTGGTGTGGTTACACGCGAGCTTCGTGTAACCATCAGCATCCTCTGCATGTGATCCGACAGCTTCCTCTATTCCATCGTAGAGGGAAGCTATGAGGGTAGACGGCAGCAAACTGCGCTAGCCCCTATGGGGCGTAGCACCTAGATCTGCCTGCCGACTAACTGGCATAGGTTCGATTCTCGGGGTCCCAACAGGTATTCATCTTTGCTCTTGTTTTGATATAAATCCATGAGCGACGAACCTCTTTCAAGAAAAAATAATCAATATTCTGTATCTTGATGTGTTGGTAAATTTATAGTGACATGACTCGGAAAGCTTTTGTATCTCAGCTCCCGATATCAGATTTAATCGTTACTGAACTGCGTTATTTCTTTGGAGTTGTTAAAAATATAACAAGCAATGACCTTTCGTTGAAAATAACAGTCACACTCGATCGGGCGAACGCCTTCCGTGAGGTTTAGGTCTAGAGCAGGATAAGTAACGGTGGTTAAAACGGGCGGCGTGGCTTGGTGGCGCACTACGCTATATCGACGTCGGATTAGCAATCAAGAGCCACGAGCGACAATACACAATGACTCGACGAGACATTACAGAGAATTGAGCGTTTGAGAGATTGGAAGTCATCTCAGCATCTTTCGAGAAATTCGTTGAAGAGGAAGAAAAGACTAAATTTTAGAAAAAACTATACGCCTGCCGTTTTACGCAGCTATGAAAAGATCCAATGGGAATGATTATGGAAGAAGAAGGACATAAGATGCTTCAAGGAGCTTTTTCAAGATGTGAGCCCCTTGCCCACACCGCGCACGCGGAAACCAAGCTTCTCAAGCTGCGGGCCGTCGACGACGTTCCGCCCCTCGAACACCCACCGAGGCTCCTGCATGAGAGACGCGACTTCCTGCCAGTCGACCGTCTCGCCGTCCTTCATGCCTGCCTGCTTCGCGAGACAGTCGGCGCAGTCCGCCGAGCACTCTGCCTCAGGCGTGAAGCGGTTGAGGGGGTCCTCTTGTGCCTTGTCGCCGTCGCGGGTGACAAAGTCCTCGAGCTCGAGAATGTCCATCTCGGAGAGCTTGTTCTTGAAGAACCAGCCGACGTTCTCCGAGGCGGGCGCCGCGCCCTTGGACCGCGCTGTCACCTTGGGCATGGCGGTTGTGGGCACAGAGGGGTACCGGAACTGGTCCCACTGTGTGAGGATGCAGACGGCGCTCGCGCTGTTGACGGTCTCGCGCCAGTGGTCGCGGACCTTGATGCGCGACATTTGGAACTCGCTGAGGCCCATCTTGCTGATTTCCTCCTCGATGCCCGCGACGGAGCAGCCGGGGTCGAAGACGGAGATCTCGGCGGGCATCTCGGCCGCGAGCTCAGCGATAAGGTGCACGGCGACGCTGTTGCGCGTGTCGTTTGTATTCTCCTTGAACGCGAAGCCGAGTACGGCAATCTTCTTTCCCCGCAGCGAGCCGTTGAGCGCCCGCACGACCTTCCGGCCGAACCGCTGGCGCTGGTAGTTGTTGATGTCGAGGACACCCATCCAGTAGTCTGCGACCTCGCCCAGGTGCAGCGACCGCGCCATGTACGACAGGTTGAGGATGTCCTTCTCGAAGCACGAGCCGCCGAAGCCGACACCTGCGTGCAGGAAGCGGGGACCGAGTCTGGAGTCGGCGCCCAGGCCGAGGCTGAGCTCCTGGACGTCGGCGCCGAGCTCCTCGCACAGAGCAGACACGGCGTTGATGCTGGAGATGCGCTGCGCAAGCATGGCGTTTGCCACCAGCTTTGTGAGCTCCGAGGACCACGTGTTGACGGTCAGGATGCGCGCGGCGGGGACCCACGCCGCGTAGACGCCCTTCAGTGTCTCGGCGGCCTTGTGGCCCTCGGGGGTGGTGGAGCTGCCGATGAGGATGCGGTCCGGGTGCATGAGGTTCTCGACGGCGCAGCCCTCGGCGAGGAACTCGGGGTTATTCAGGATCTGGAACTGAGCGTTGGGGCGGTAGAAGTCGAGCTGTTGGAAGAAAGCTAGTCAGTCACATGTAACAGCCAAAGGTGGGTGCGGGAATCCGTCGGTTGAGGGAGAGGATAGGGAACTCACAATGTCGCGGATCATGTGCGCGGTACCGCAAGGAACGGTACTCTTCTCCACAACGATGGCTCCATCCTTTGCATGCTTCGCGATCATGCTAGTAGCGCTCTCGAAGATGCTGAGGTCTGCTGTGGCTCCTGCGCCGAGACCGTACAGCTTTGTGGGGGTGTTGACGCAAATGAAGACGATGTCGGCCTCGGAAATCGACTCAGTGACGCGTGTGGAGAATGTGAGGTTGGGTGCCCTCTTGGGGATGCTGACGGTGCCCAGACCAGGCAGATCGATCATTGCGGCATTGGTGCCGTCGCGGGCGATCCTCACAATCTTGGGGAGACCGTTCTCGTGGATAGGCAGGTGGGAAGAGCTCCATGCCGCGCACTTCTCTTGGCTCAGGTCGACTACGTTGACAATAATCTGAGGGTTGTGGTATGCAACGAGAGCAGCAGTAGGGCCACCTGGAGGTCAAGTCAGTAAGTGAACCGTGATCTGAGAGGCGGCACAGAGTTAGGAATGACGTACCTACGAAGCCAGCTCCAACGAAGCAGACGTTGTTCACCTTGGGATAGCTCGGCTGGTCGTCCGCGACTGGAGCCGGGATCTTGGGTCCAGCCAGGAAGTAGTCGTCCGGGTTGCTCTTGGGGCTGTCGGGGCATGATGTGAGTGGTGTCTCGTAGGAGCCCTTGCTCATCAGGCCCGCCAGGCTCATGTTCAGAGGAGGCGTCTCCACTGAAGAGTTGATGCTGGCACTGGAAGAGGAAGACATGTTGTGGGTTGGTATCGTAAACTGAGAAGGGGAATGTGACTATAAAGCAGTGTTGACCTGTGACACCACAAGAAGAGAAGCACCTGCAGGCATTGGGTTAGCAAAGTCTATATGACAATCCCCACATAGAATAAAGCTTACGTTCTGCAAAAGACAGACGCGGTGTGAAGCGAGTGTAGGGAGTGGTGGTCTTGGAGGTCGGATGGCTTGATGTCCCAGTGAAGGTCTCGATAATGCTGATATATATTCACATCTGGGGCGTTGGCGTTGCGGCTGAAATACTGTGACTATGGACAACGCGCTCAGCCCGCCAGGTTAGCGACTCCTAGGTGCCTTGGAGCGGCAAGAGCCTAAGCAATGCACATGCATAAGTCGCTGACGGCCCTGCCAGAGCCCTGGTGTCGCTCAAGTCCGGAAGCGAGATCATGATGGGCCCAAGTCAAGCTCAGCTTCGAGAACGGGCTCGCCCCTGGGTGGTGACCAGGCTCTCCCTGCCCATCTTCTCTGGCTAGCGATGGCACCATTCTGCACAAAAAGTGACACAGACACACAGGCACACAGTAGGTACCTACCGAGCCACGGGCCGGCCTAGACAGCACAGACACAGCCAGCCACTGTTTACTCCTTCTCTATGCATGCGGCCAACGTGTCAGTGCACACGTCCAGCTAGCCACCTCGCTCAGGTTTTTGAATTGACAGTCTTAGCCGAAAGAAGGTCTAGAGGCGGACCAACTGAGTGTGTCCGGGAGATGGCCCTAGACACGTATTCAAGGACGTGGTAGATTGCTGAAATTAGGAAACAAAACACCACGATAGACTTTGTGGATCAGGGCGGCAATAACAAAAACCGTCATCTTGGGGCGAATTCTGCTTTGGAAGTAAAACAAAACCACGCCCACAACTGCGTCAATTGACAATGGCGAATATTTGTCCCTGCGGATTTCACTTTTCTGTCTCAGACGGGACCGAGGTAGAGGGCCCTAGTCAGGACGAATCAGGGATATTGACTTTGTTTTTTTTTTTACTTTGAGCCTGGGCAATGATATGCTGCAGATCGTTTCCAGGGTGCGAGTCGTGGGGGATACCCAAGAGACCGTGCGTTGTCACGGCAGTAGCCCGTCTTTTTGGGCGCTAACACTCGCTCAACCTAGTCGTCGGGTTACCCTCTCCTTTCAAGCTTCTGCGTCCCGATGACCGGCGGCTCCCCTGGGATTCTTATTCATGCTCTTTGCCCTCTCGATTCTCTCCCCGGCCCCTTCAGCATCTCATGACTTTGCGCCAAGGGCTCAGGACACCCGCCAAGCAATCGTTTGGGCGACATGACAGGACGGATGCCGTGTGATATCTTACTGGATCAAGCTTAGTAGTATTCATTTGTAGTAGTACAGGAGGCGGCAAGGCAGCGCATATTTGCGATATCTATGATCGCCCCGGCGCTCCATGCTCAGCGCAGCGGACGCGCGAGCTAAGAGCACCTGCAGAATCCACTGTTTTCTCGTTCTTGTGTCGTACCAGTCCTCGACTCCTTGTCCCCCCGTGCCAGCCACCCAGCCCTACCCAACGTGTTCTGCCCATCGGACCATGGCGTCGAGAGTCCAGGATTGCGACTGCGGGTTTACCGACTCCCAGGATCCTACAAAAACCACTTTCACTAGCTTCCTCGCGGTCAATTTCAGCTCAGTGTCGCGCCGAAGGCTCGACAACCTCTTCATCCCCGCATCGTACGAAATCAATCCGCGCAATCTGCCGTACAGCAGAAACTTCTCCACCAACCAGGTCCAGCTCTCTCAAAACGGACTCGACCTCGTTGTGTCCCCCGCCGAGTCGGGAAAGGTACCTTGTGGCCAGATCTTCACCCGCGCGGCCACGTTTTTCTACGGATCGTACCATGCTCGTATTCGTCTCGGAGACGTCCCCGGCACAGTGACAGCCCTGTTCAATTACAAGAATGATTCGTCAGAGGTCGACATTGAAGTGCTGAGCGCGTGGAAAGACCCCACTCTTCTGTACACGGTCAAGCCACAGATTTATCTCGACAATGGCAATCCTGCGAATAGCACCTACCAGCGCGAAGCGTGGAACGGTACCGCAAGCTCATTGACCCAGGACTTCCACGACTGGTCCTTCATATGGCTTCCCGACGCCGTTCACTTTGGACTTGATGCAAACTACACAAGGTCCATCACAACGAACGTGCCCCAAGCTCCTGGGCGTCTCGCTCTAAGCCACTGGTCGGATGGAAACCCAAACTACTCGCTTGGACCACCCACAGAGCCCAGTACAGCCACGGTTTCATTCCTCTGGGCTGTATACAATGATGTGAATGCGAGTGCCCTCACCTGCAGGGTGGCTTCTTCACCGTGCATCATTGACGATGGTGTTTTGCAGACAGACCAACCCTCAGATGGCGGAAGTGATAACGATGGAACCATCATTGTGAACTCAGGTCAATCTCCCACTGTCTTGCCGTCGAGCTGGCTTCTCATCGTCTTCTTCTTCTCTTGGCTCTTGGCTTGACACACCTTTGTGTTCCTGCTATCTTGTAAATATCTTGATATAAACCCTAATTATAATGAACCCAATATGAGCAGCTCAGCCGTTTCCAGCCGCAAGGTTTGATGCGTCTTGGTGAAATCCTCACAATGTGTGCCCAATACTACATGAATGACGACACATAACCGTTTTTATCGCATTGCACAGGCTGCGATCTTCGCTTCTTATGTTTTTCATGATGTTAAATACTGAGTGGTTTGGTGTGTGATAAGCTTCAGTAGTGGCCGCTGCCCCATGCAGTGAAACCACTGACCGCTGGAACTGAAACTTATACATTGGGACTGGCAGCCATTCCATCGTTTCAAGCTACATTGACAGTGTTGGGAAGTTTCAATGGACAGTGTGATACAAATGTGGGGGGCTTTGATCACGGTTTCCTGTGGCGCCTCCGATCTTCGACTCCGAAGGGCATTCTCGGTCGCACTAAACTCGTAGACCCATCAGCAGCAGTGAGTTCCCCACGGATTCCGACGACGGTGATTGATCATTCACCATGTTCCAGTCGGCGAAATGCAACACACTCCAATTCGATTCGACGTACATCAGGCTTATCAGACATGATTGCAGCCGGATGAGCCGCGCATCTCTCTTGGAAAATATGTTGAGGTCTATTATTTTGGGGCAACCACATTTGATGGCAGTGCTTTGGCAGGTAGATTGCCTGCATCACAACACACACACACGCGCTCCACTGCTCCCTGGACTAAAACAGTCGCCTTCTTTTTTGATTCCAGGACCGTCGCTGATCTACTCTACAACAACACAGTCGGTGAGGGTTTTCTCCACCACCTTATCTACAGAGTCTCTGAATTTCTCAACTGTCGCCACTCTCAGTGGGGAACGGCCTCGATCAGACTCCCCGCAACCGCCACCAGGCGGACCGGCTTGGAAGGTTCAGCCTCAACAACGTGCTCTATGTAGAGAACGGGCCCGGACCTCTTACGGCCGAGTGCTTCAGCCGGTAGGTGTTTTGGTCGCATTCGGATCAGAACGCGTCCGAGAGTCGACAATGCTCTCGCGAGATCTACGCCACCGACTGCCGAAGGCTGGCTGTGGAGGGGTTTCAAGTGCCCAGGGCTTGCATAGCGGCTAGTATTGCCTGTCGCTGTGCCCTATTGGACTGCGGGTAACTGTTTGACCGCCTTTTAAGTTCTGGAAGGATCTGGAGCTATCCCCGGGGAGAGCGACTCATACCTCGATTGGGTTAAGCTTTCTCCTTGGCCGGCTGAATCTGAAGACATCCAGATGTCCTGTGCAGATGCTATTCACCGGAAGCTAACAGAATAGGCAGCTGAGTGAAGGGCGATTTCGCCCCAGAATCACAAACATCGCGTGGCAACAATCTAGTTCGCCAACAGCCCAGAAGCCCAAAAGATGGTGCAATAGGCGAGGACCTGGGGGACGACATATGCGATCTTAGCATCTAGAACAGACACGCTGGCCGCGATCAAGAATATGCGGTGTCTGCAGACGGAATCACCTCCGACTGCAGATCTATGATGACGCCGTCGGGCTTCAGTGAATCTGAACGGCTTCGAAAATTTCATCACAGTGTCAGTCGAGTTTGAACCAAGATCGTCGTTCGAACGGCTCTCCATCTGGCTCTTGCCAAAAACAAGCGCCCTGAATCGGCGACCAACGCGCTGGTATCGCTTGGGCATGTCCGTCTGGGCATCCAAGCCACATGTTACAACTGGAGTCCCAGCCCGTATACCGAGTGCACGTTCCCAGCTACGGCGAAAAGGCGGGAAGACCTATAGGGGTCCCACGTGGGGACTCTCCACAAAGTGCGGAATGAACAAGTTCCGTACAAATCGTCACTGTTAGAAAAGGCTCCAGCATTGGGGTTCCAAGCTTCGGCTGATCTGAGTCAGGGAATCGAGTGATCTTGATCGACATTTACAGAGAATCCTTGAGCTTAACAGGTTACAAGCCCCCACCAGGGCCAGCCCGAGAATCGCATGGCTGTTTCTGATCGAGGCTTGTCCATCCAGCTACACGTGTTTGGCTCTCAGCTCAGCCGCCTTGCGCCCCTTGTATCTCGCTTCGCAAATCTACGAATGGCAGACGCATCTGTCACCTTTACTCTTTCGAACGACACAATTAGAACGAAGAATAAAGAAAAATGCAAGGTACGCGACCCGCACTTGACCGGCATCATGTAGGGCCAAGGTCAGTGTCAATCCTGGACAGTAGAGGGATTGATCTTCATTGTTCAGCGCAATGGTATGATACCTTTGACGAATGCGCAAAAGTTCACCCTCTAGCACAGTTTTTTAGGAGGGCCTGCGTACCCGCCGAACCTTGCAGGGGTAAGGCAAAGTTACAAGGGTCAGTAAAAGCCTTGTTCAACTGGGCGAGTCGCCCGCCGCTTTAAGCTTCACCTAATACAGTACAGGATCTCCAAGGCGGCCGCGCTAAGCACCGGCCGCAAAACGGATTCGTATGCTTAGTTGTCAAAATGGGTCGTCTAGCGTGTGGTCAATCCTACAAACACGTACCGCGCCGAACCCGCAAGGAGGAAGCTCCTCACCTGTCAAGCGTTATGACACGAGCGTCTAGCCGCCAGGCTAAAGACCTCGTCGCTTCAGCTTGTGCCTGCCCCCTTGGCCGTTCAATGACTCGGCAGAGCCTTACGGCGTGCCGCTACTGCAGAACGACACGACACAGTTTTTTCCGAGCCTCCAAGATCAGATGCACACAGGGGAGAGCGCATGAAAATGACCTGTTGTTTTGCCAGCTAGCACCGTGTGCTGTACCGCTAGTACCTGGCGGCGTATAGTTTAACCTTGTTCACGGGCACTAGCACCCGCCAGGCCCTAATTTAGCACCGTCGCAGCTTGGGTCGATACAAAGTCCAGGCGCCACACAATTTCCTTACATTCGGCTGGCAACAGCTGAGGGGCAGGGCTGACCGGGCGTAGCCGTCGGTGTATGCGAGGAACAGCCTTAGTGGCGCTGCACTGGGTGCATAATTCTCATGGGGCTCTAGGCCACGGTACTTGTTTAAAAAGGAAAATGTTCATGGCCAAGTCAAGATCGTCGGCCCATATCTTGACCCAGAGTACGGATTCTGCGACCTGAGTGCCGTTCAAGACACCCTCCGTTTCTTCTCGTCTCTCGTTACACCTCTGCACCTGGTCCTCACTCTTGACTACTCTTGTCAAAGAAGGTGTTCAGGAGGTCCAGGCCAGCAACATGTCCAAATCCAAGACCACGGTAGAGTCGACTGCGTTCGACATGGAGTCGAGCAGCATAGCGGCATCATCCTTCGACTCGGCCGTCATCTTCGACTCACCGGAGCGAAAGCCTTTAAAGATCAACCCCTTCCTCGCTACCCTCAACATCTCTCTGGCGTTTGGGCTGATCGCTGCCCTCATCACCGGCTATGTCATCGGACTTCGGCTCTTCGACCTCAGCATCACTTCCATTGGTCTCTATGGAACCATTCTCATGTCCGAGTATCTTATCCAGCTCGCCTGTGCCCTCTTCAACCGCGCTGATGTGAACCGCATCTCGAAGAAACAGGCGAAGAAGATGGGAGTCGCAGAAAACACTGGCGATTGTGAAAAGGGTGCAGCGGGTACGACACCAGCCGGGCTTCTCAACCCTGGAAGCGAGATCTCTATTGCCGTCGTCGGCTACCGCGAGGACGAGCAAGCGTGGCGACAGTGCCTCAAGAGCCTGCAGAAGCAGACGCTGCGTCCCAAGTGCATCATTGGAGTCGTCGACGGCAACGAGGAGCCGGATCTGAACATGGCCAACGCCTTCGTCGACGAGTTCGCATCATACAAAGCACCGCTCATTCACCTGCCCCTTCTGCTTTCCGAGGTCCACCGCGAGACCTACTTCAACAACATCCCTCAAGATACCCGAAACGGTCTCGTCAAGTTCTGGCACTACTTCACTGGTCGCTACCGACCTGGACACGCCGAAGCACTGGCTGTGGCAAGGGAGGCTGTCATCAAGCAGGTCTCTGAATGGGATCACAAGTGGAACATCAGCAGCCATGACGCTGTCATTTTCAGCCAGCCTCACGGACACAAGCGCACTGCCATGTTCACAGCCTTTGCCATGAACATGTATGCCATCAAGACCCGGGACGCCGTCTTCACAACAGACTCCGACACACTCGTTCAGCCTAATGCGCTGGACGAGATGCTCACTCTGCTCCGCTCTTCAAATCAGATTGGTGGTGTTACCGCTGACGTCAAGATCTGGAACCGCTCCGAGTCTTTGCTCGCACGACTGTGCTCGGCACGATACTGGTTTGCTTTCAACATCGAGCGTGCCTGCCAGTCGCTCTGGCGCTGTGTCAGCTGTCTCTCCGGCCCAATGAGTATGTACCGTACCTCGGATCTCGAGACTGTTCTCGCACCGTGGAACCTGCAGACCTTCGGTGGCAAGGCCACAACCTTCGGTGACGACCGTCACTTGACGAACCAGCTGCTGGCTCACGGATTGAGGACACGCTACACCCACCGCACTTGGTGCGATAGCGAGTCACCCACCTCGTTTGTACGCTGGGTAACTCAGCAGACGCGCTGGAGCAAGTCGTTCTTCAGAGAGGCTTTCTGGTTCCCCGCCAGCTTTGCGTACCAGTCCCCATGGATGCTGGTCGAGACCACCATCCAGACGTTGTACCCCTTCATTCTGATCGGCACCTGTTTCCATTTCCTTTTCGACACCTCAGGTCACAGCAACTGGCGTCCTGTCATCTGGCTCGTCACCATGTTCGGCGTCGCTCTCTTCAAGTCTGCTCTGGCTGTCCTCATCAGCTGGGACCTGTGGCTTCTTCTCTTCAGTTTCTATGGTTTCGTCTACTTCTTTGGCCTCCTGCCTTCCAAGGTCTGGGCCCTGTTGACCATGAACCAAACCGGCTGGGGCACCTCGGCACGTTCCTCGTCTGAGCGTAAGCGTGGCACGTCGTTCTTGCAGAGATCTTTCCAGGTCGGTCACCTGGTCATCTGGTACACGGCCATCTTCGTCGGTCTAGGCTTCTTCATCCAGCGCATCATGGGTAATCCGTGGTATTGGTTCTTGGGCGCAATCGCGCTTCTTCCTTCTATTTTCTTGTACTGGGAGCGTTCGTCTTCGCCTGGAGGACTCGGAGGGAAGATCATGGGCATCTTCAGGAAGAAGGAGAAGAATGTCCCCGAGAAGTCGTCCGACTTCGAGGTCGACGAGTCGATACTTCCTGCTGCGCCTTCCCCTACCTTCAAGCCTACGACTGGACACTCCTCATTTGTCTCAACGAAGAGGCACTCTGAGAAGACTGCATATTCGACGCCCAACATGTCCGTCTATGACTTGGATACGTCAGCGGCAGTCATGCCCTCAAACATGCTTACTAGCAAGGCTTAACTACTGTCTGTTAGATAATTTTTATTCAAATGTGAACTTTACAATAATCTCTCATAGCGTCTGTTATCTTCAAATTCCTCTACTGTATTAATAGAAAGTCATAGTTAGTAATGTCCAATATGGCATTCACGGTATGTTCCCCTGTGTCGTGACCTGTCTGACTATCCTCGTCCGTTCTTCTGCTCTTCCATCAACAGAGATAGAAAGTGAAAGCCAACTCTCGTTTCACACAGTAAACCAGGATAGTGGAGAAGAACAAGCTCGCTTCTTCTCGTCGTCGCCTCAACCGAGCAGGCAGGTGCGGGGACGCACACGTGATTTACACGTCGGGCGCCAGCAAGGAGAGGATGTACTACCAAGACCTCAATATTGTACCATAGTAAGCTTTCGCTTTTGAAAATTCCCAGGCTTCTATTGCCTATGAAACTGGTTCTAGATGTCAAGGCTAAGCGACGGCCCGGACCGAACTATCACTATGGCTAACCTCAGTTGCAGGTGCGCCATTTGTACTGCTGCCACGCCAGCACCGGGGACGCTGCAGTTAGCTGACTTCTTCTGATGGAAACAATTGGTATATTTGTGTTTGGACGCAATTCCAGTCGATTTCTTCCTGTGAGACGTTTCTTCGTGTTCTTTGTTTGTTACCCCCTCCAGCTCATGAAAGCAACACGCACATTCCCGTGTGGCTGAGCTAGTACAGCCTCACCTCAGCTGGGCTTTTTTAGTGTCTGCAAGAGGTACGATAGCACTGCTTTTGGACTCGGCTACGAATTGTTCGCTTCGGAGTACGCGAAAGATTTTATTGGTCAGGTCTAGTGCTCAGTTGATATTGGGTATATGGGAGAGGTATAAATGGCCAACCAAGCCGCTAGCTACTGAACTCTTTCAATTCATCCTTTTACCATCATTTTATCGGCCAGTATCTTTTTTCTCGTCCTAAAATGGTATACACACCGGCCACCAAGCACCCCAATGGTGCTCGCCTTCTCGCTCTCGACGGAGGCGGCGTCCGAGGCGTCGTAGCTCTGGAACTTCTCAATGAGCTCATGACCCGCATTCAGAAACGACAAAATTTGAAAGAGATACCTCGACCCGCGGATTATTTCGAGCTTGCTGCAGGAACCAGCACAGGGGGAATCATTGGGATCATGCTGTTCCGGCTTCGCATGACAGCAAAGGAGACTATCGACCAATACGACAAGATCGCAGCAGGCGTTTTCAGCCCCAAGATTTACGGCTATGATATTGGTCGATGGCTCCCCGTCAAAGCAGCATCTTTCATCAACAACAGCAAGAACTTGGTGCAAAGTAGCCGATTCGACGACGCAGATCTGAAGAAGGCCATCGACGATGTTGTCGGGAAGTACGGTTTAGATGAGAACGATCGGAAACTGAAGGGCGATGCGCCGTTGCATCATCCTGACGCTGGCAGGGCGTATGTTATGGCCTCACTCCCGGCTTGAAACTACAGCTAATCTTGATTGTAGATTCTGCTGCACCACAGCTCGAGACAAGAGTGAGACTGTGCTTCTTCGGTGCTACAAGGGCGAGAGCTTCGATAAGAAGTACTATATCCCGTCCGCGGCCAACAATATCATGAAAGAAAACCAGGACAAGGTCACAATCAGCCTGGCAGCGCGAGCAACCTCTGCAGCCCCGACGTTCTTTCCCGAAGTGAGCTTCCCAGAGCAAAAGCCAGGGGAGCCGAAGATAGAGGAGAAGAAGACCCTCAAGTTCTGGGATGGAGGTCTTCTGAACAACAACCCCATTGATCAGCTGTGGTACGCAAGATACGAGATTGTGCACCCTGAAGAGCCGCCACCTGCGATTTCCTGCGTTATCAGTCTGGGCACAGGATGGGTCAGAGCTGCGTCTCCATCTGACTCCACGTTCCAGCTGCTTGGTGTTGCATCTGGGGTCATGGACTTTGCTACCAACACCAACGCAAAGGGAAAAGACTTTACCAGGCATATGGAGCAACTCAAACGGCGAAGCGAGCACAAGAAGAGCCGGTACTTCCGTTTCCAGCCAAAGCTTGGGTCGGAACAAATTGGGCTAGCTGATTACACAAGGATGGGCGATCTCAAAGTGCTCACGCACAAGTACATCAAGGAGGACAACACACCAGAGTGGATTGAGAAAGCTGTATGTGCTCTTTGTTGCAGTGGATGCAAGATCTGTGTTGAAGAGTAAAGTAATTTTTGATCTCTTATCCAAGGGGCTAGATACTCTATATATTCAGGAGGTGGGAGTTTTAAAAAGATGTTCGTTTTTTTTTTTTTCAAATCCTTGGTTTTCATCTCGTCGCTTATGATCTGTCACGGTGTCGGTGTCTCTGTGCAGCATTGTATCCCATCGCATTATCACGAAAGCCGTTTATCTATCCTACAACCCGAAATGGGTTGCAATGGAACAGATACTAGGTGTCAGCCCGTTGTTCTCCTAATCTCAATGCGGACAGTGGTTAACGCTAACGCCCAAAATTGGGTTGGGCAGCACATCGATAGTACCGTAACCTAATGCGGCCCACCCGCCCAACACCTCGAACGATTCGTCATGTGAGATGTAGCCCTTCTTTCTAGACCCATGACTTATCCGCAGTTTGTCTATTTCCCGCAGTTTTGAACTGTATAGCTTATGCATTCACGAAGAGCTCGCGACTCGAAACGTGAGCTATCCGAGGCGATGCCGTGTTTATAAACACCGGAACCAAGTCATCTCGCAGTGTGTTGTCAGACTCACCTATGGGTGGATCCACCACACCTTCGGGCACAAATTAGCTGTTCGCGTGGATCAGTTCGAAGTTAATCGCGGCCTCAACACTACACCCATTCCCAACCCAAAATGTGGTATGTACCATCAGCCGAAGGTCTTCAGACGTTGGGGCGTAGTCGAATCTGGGACTTCCCGTTCCCCAAGCATAAAGGCAAGAGAGCCAGTAACATGATAGTATATATGGGTTATAAAGGTACATGGGATATAAAGCACGAGATTCGCATTTGTCATTTTCGCGGCATAGTTGTCGTTTTTTTGCAAACCCAACTTCGATTCGAGCCAGAGAGCGGGAGAATTCCTCATTTCAACAATCGTTTACAGCTCTCCACTTTCTGATTTCTAAGAAGACATCAATGAAAACCAACCTGCTCGCCGCCACTGTAGTGGTATGCATGAGTTCTTGTCTTACCTTGGCCAGAACCCCGTCGAGCGGATCGAGAACACAACCTCGCCAGGCTTTGAATTTGGATCTCATCGACAACACACCAGATCCCCTGAGATTGCCAGACGACGACTCAGGTTATGATCCTATAAAAGCGATCCAATCGGTTGTTGCAGAAGTCGAGGGACATCCTCCGAAGATTGAAATACAACCTAAGAAGAAGAGGGAGATTTATGCTCCTCCACATATCGGTTACACGGAAAATATTCCACTGAGAGACGCTGCTATCGATGCGCCCCCTGATTGCAACAACAAAGTATGTTTCTGTATCTCTTCTTTCGACCATCACAGCCGTTGACTTGTCATCTAAGAACACCTTCATGGGCTCAAGACTGTGGACTGACCCACCATTCGACACTAGGCGATGTGCTGCCGCTTGCTCGTACGCTCGGACTATCGCATAGATGTGGAGCTTTGACTGATTTGGTTACTAGATCGCAAACTACGTATAACGTTGCGTTCACCTCCAGGGAGAAACCTGTCCTGATGTGCCAGTTCTACAATACATTCTCTGTTTACAAGAACAACCAGTGGCAGGGTCAATATTGGTACGTTAGGTGGCTCTGGGGATGTCCCTTCTCTAACGACAAGCAGCGCTCTGTACAACCAGACGTGGGATGCGTCTTTTGCAACTAATAAAGGAGAATGGCGTGAGGGTTACCATTACACGATCCAAGACAGCTACATTGCGTCCAACGCAACGCACCCTGGAGTCTGCTTGCAACCACTTGATGTGCCGCATAGTTCTAGTCGTCGAGACTTTTGCCTCCAGGCAATGGTGCCCGGTCTACCCACCGACGGTTGGACCGTCCGAGAAGGGCGGGAAGGCACTTTGGTGCTTAATACGGAGCGGTTTATTGAGTTTCCAACTCTGATTTTCGACACTCTTCCATCTGGACAGCTCGTCACAAAGTCAGGATACATTGTCGCCCTTTCCAACACCTCTGGATTGAACCCCGAGCCTAGGCTGTATCACCCCGTCGATCTGGGTGAACATCCAAAGGCCGAACTGCGCTGCTATCCGGATCACGAGGAAACTTTGAATTGCTCAGTGGAATCCGAAATATACGCATATACGAGATTCACTTTGCTCAACCAGCTGGGTACGCTGCTCACGTTTAGTACGCCAACACGAGACGCGGCCGGCCGCAACAATCCTGCCCTGACTATCAGGCTCAAGATCATGAAGGACGCAAATTGTTTCACGGTCCCAACGGATCGCCTTGAGTTGCCACATGGCAGACCACCGACGTGGGACGGAACCGATCCCAACTTTTGGCGTCACCGTGAACCACCTTTCAACTTTCATGACGAGAATGACTACCCAGTAAGGTAGATGTTGGCAGCATGGAAAGTCATACATTATTCATTTGCAAGGGGCAGTGATTGAGTATACAGAGCTGATATGGGAGGCAGATATCAATTAGCTGAGGGTATTTGTGACGTTGCGTTTTGAGATTTCTAACAGGATAGAGTAGAGCGTGTGCCAACTGTATTGGATGTTTACTGTTGCCGCGCGAATAGTTGCCGCGCGAATAGTTGCCGCGCGAACAATTGCCGCGCACTTCAACGAATTTCCCTGTTCACTCTAGGACGAGCTATATATGGTAAATGCACGGTGATGTTTCGTAAACCTAGCTCGATGAGGCGACGCCACACATGTAAGGGTGTGGCATGGTAGTCGAGGCTGTTTTGCCTGGAATTACAGGAACTAGTAAGGTTTTCATAGGTATTGAAGGGTCCCAGGAGTGATAGCTTTGCATTCCTGGGTCGTCGCTTGATGCCATTGCGTGGGGTGCCGAGAGAAGTCACATCCTCGGAGAAACATCTGGCGCATCCCGACCTCGCCTCCCTTACGTAGCATCCGCGACTTTCACTCTTCACCAACCATGACGCAGCTAACGATACGTACGCCACCTCACTCAGATGCCGCCTCCCGAGGCAGTCGGCTGAGTGCTTTGGCGCCGCTTACACAAGGCTACACTGTATGCGGCACCACATCAAAACACACACAACTGGACCCTCGTGTCCAGACTCACTCACCTTTCTCTGCTGACGGCACGATTACGCGTTCACAAAGCACACCGTTATCCGAGCCAAGTCTGTAATTGCTTATTACGACAGGATGAAGGATGCGAAGGAACAAAGACGCCGCGCGTGGCATCATTGGGGGCCGTAAGCCGTGCCGCAGGCGCTGCCGTGAGCGTGCGTCGCGCCGCCGTCGCGCCACGATGCACTGCTCAGTTTAAAGACTGCGAAGCGCCGTCCGCGCGATGCTGCGGTCGCCTCCCACAATGTCGATAAACGTGATGTTGGGGCGCAGTCTAGAGAGATAGCTCTATATTTCAGCTTCAGCCTTCAGCCTTCAGCTGAACTCACCTACTTACTTAACTACGCTACTGCTATATCTCTTTTTGTAATAGAGACCCCGGACAGCTCAACAACCTCACAGCGTCGCACATAGCCGGCAGTCAGGCCAGCACTCCAGCCATCTACCGCAAATCTTGCCAGGCTCCCTCAGGCAGCAGAGTGGCAGGGACGGACCCTGAACTGGCGCTGGACCATTCAGCCCTTAGCCTTACCTACCAACTCTCTCGGTACCTACCCCGCAGACATGCCTGACCGAGGCACGCGCTTCCAGGAAGCCCCTGACAGCCCCTACGAGCTCAGCGCAAACAACTCGCCTGCTCTGCATTATCTGCCCTCACGCCCAGGTTATGCCCGGCTTTCCAGCGATATCACGGCTGTCGAGCGCAACACTCCGTCCACCATCGCCGAGAGCGAGGAGAGCGCCAACGCCTTGGGCATAGTATCGGCGGGTATACAGCCTGCCCTCGCACGCCGCGCCTCGTCGCAGAGCATCAATCGACGATCAGTACCATCAAGCCTCCACAATTCAGGCATTAGAGGCCCTGACATCACCCTATCACCCCCCACCGCCAGCGATCCTCTCTTCACAAAGTCCCCCTATGTATCTGTCGACAACACGCCGGACCTGAGCAACGAAAGGAGTCGCTTTGGCGAAGACGTAGGCAGCTACGATGACTTTCGGCGTGTCATCCTCAACCATAATGAGGCGCAAGCTAGCACACATGACTTCCAGCAGTATCTGCACTCGTCCGATGCAGAGAGGGTACGTGGTGCCCCTTCGATCAAGTCGGCCTACGAGAACAATTTCCACCCGGGGCATGAGTGCGGAACCCGGCGTGACTTCTACAATGGCCGCCTATCGTGGCTGAACATGTCCATCATCATCATATGCCTCTTCTCCACAGTCTTTTCTGGAATCTTCTTGGTGTTGGCACTCAGGGCACCTCGCTATGGCAGGTGGATCAGTACCAGTCCAGATGCGGGCCTCCGACCGTCCGACGCCATTCTCCTCACGGCTATCATGGCTAAGCTCATCGAATTATCTTTCGTCACATGTTTTGTCGCATTTTTAGGGCAGGTGCTGAGTCGCAGAGCTTTCATGAAGGGTCATGGTCGTGGTGTAACGCTTTCAGAGCTGAGCATGTGGCGATGGGTTGTCCAGCCCGGGACCCTCATTACGCATTGGGAGACGGCCAAGTATGCTGGACTGTCTGTTCTAGGCATCCTGAGTCTGCTCAGCGCTATCTTGGCCACTTTCTACTCGTCTGCAGCTACTGCTGTCGTGCAGCCGATGCTCAAACAGGGTCTGTGGGACAACATAGTCATGGCAGGTCGCGTCAAAACCGACTTTGCCAACATGTTTTACGTCAAAGACCTCTGCCGATCCCCAATCCGAAACGACAAATCTGAGAAAGGAGCTACTTGTCTCCAGATTGAGCACGCCGGGCAGGGTTATCACAACTACCAACGTTATCTTGCCGAGTGGGACATACTGGTCAGGAACGACAACGGCACGACAGATCAAACTGCGCGACACCCTGGCTTTGGGCTGCTGCACGAAAACACCACCATTACTGGACAATGGATTGACGTGATTGACACGCCGGCCGTTTCCAAAAAATACGGACGAGCAATCAACAATGTCTCGCTTGCGATTCCGCACGCGGGTGTGTTCTCTGCAGCTCGTGATCAAAGGAACAACATTATGCAGCCTGAAGAGTTGAATTCTGAAGGGACATACTCGTTATGGGCGTCTGTGCCGTCGCCAGTCATGAATGTGTTGTGCGCGAAT
The DNA here is from genome assembly GCA_019775935.1 of Neoascochyta sp. HWLR27. NCBI lineage: Eukaryota > Fungi > Ascomycota > Dothideomycetes > Pleosporales > Didymellaceae > Neoascochyta > Neoascochyta sp. HWLR27. The sequence continues at coordinate 326,398 of WODD01000037.1, read as the reverse complement.
ATGAACAAGACCGAGCTTGCACCGATCGTGTTCGACACTTGGAATGACGAAAACGTGAGTGTCTCAAATTGGGACGCTCTGCGAGCGAACGCCACTACGACGAACAACACGGTAGTTGATAACATCTTCGGTTGGCACAAGAAAATGGCCAATGGAGTCGATTACCCGCCAGTCTTCTCGAAATATCCCATGTCGTACAACACGATAATGAATCATACGAACCAGGCCTGGGGCAGAGGCGCTATTTACTTGCTTGCGCAAGGTGGACCCTCCGATGATGGCTCAAACTTGACAGACGTGTTTTCTCTATGTAAGATGCAACTCTCTATTACACCCATATGCAGCACGCGCTACAATGTCACTGGGTCCGGTGGCACCATGGAGGCACTATGTGAAGAGCGAGGTAAGAGCATGAGGTACAATGAGAGCATGCCGAATGCTACAGTGATCGACAACGTAGCCAACTGGAGGGATATCGGGTTTGACTGGTCGAACAGTCTTTCGTTGAACACTGGGCTCATGGACGCGAATGCGAGCAACTCCCGATTGCTATCTCAGTTGATGCTGCAGCCAAAGAACTCCGACCCCAAGGATCTCGATGTCGACCTCAGCAAGGTTCTTCCTAGCATGGGCGAGGCGTTGGCTGTCATGTCTAGCTGTACTCTTCTCAAGAGTATGATCGATGCACCATTCGTCACTTACTGGGTAAGTAGCCGGCTGGCCAATTCGACACCAGCCCACGTAAAGATCATTCATATTCAAACAGCCACTAACATATCCAGAACTACTCCATGTCAAAGCTCGAAGAAGCGCAAACCCAATACTTCCAAGCATCCGTTCGCGCCCAACAATACGCGTCAGGCGGCGTCGACGACGTATCGAAAGGCTGGATCGTCGTCCTCCTCCTCGTCTTCATAATGAACATCTTCGTCCTAACCTACTTCATCTTCCACCGCGGCCTAGTAACCGACTTCTCGGAGCCACCCAACCTCTTCGCCCTCGCCGTCAACTCGCCGCCGTCGCACGTCCTCGCCGGCTCCTGCGGCGGCGGCCCAGAAGGCAAGCAGTACATGGTCAACTGGTTCGTCAACCACGAAGGCGAACACCTGTACATGGAACCCGGCGAAAAACACCCGCTTCTCGACGACGCGCACCACGGGCACGCGCACGTACACGCGCACGATTCGCCGCACGCGCCTCAAAGCGATGGGAAGAAAGGCATGCTCGCTACCGTATCCGCCGCGTTCAGCAGGATCACGACGCCGCGCATGCCTTTCCCCGAGGGCGCAAATTCGCCTGCGAAACTTAGCCCTGCGGCGGGCGCGGAGCGGTTCAGGCCTGTCAGCGTCGTGGGGAGCCCTCGTGATGTGGAGATGGAGGAGGGTATCGTCCACACGCGGACGCAAAAACAGTATGCGAAACTTGCGAATCGGAGGAGCTTGCTGTGATTTTAACTTCGCTGTGTATGTAGTTTGCTATGACCATTGTAATGTTCAGTTCAATTCATTGCAAAAACAAGTGTCAACTTTGCAAAGTCGTGTCCAATTAACTTGGTATTCAGGGTGTCTTATCTAACAGGTACGCTATCGAATTTTCATCTTCATTCATTTCCAACTTCAACACCTACAAGAGCTTCTTCAGAATCTGAATCTGCTCCAAAACGGCGCTCTTGCTTGTGCCGCCCGTGGCGTTCTTCAGCTCTACCGCACGCTCGTAGTCGAGGCATTCGACGACATCATCGCCCAGCCTCGAGTCGATGCCCTTGAGCTGCTCGAGGCTCAGCTTGTCCATGGGGACGTTGTTGTCTTCGGCCAGCGCGACGACGCGGCCGGAGATGTGGTGGCCCTCGCGGAACGGCACGCCCTTCCTGACGAGGTAATCGGCGAACTCGGTGGCGAGCATCTCGGGAGCCAGTGCAGCGTGCATCTTCTCCGCGTTGATCTTGAGCGTGGACAGGACGCCGGTGGCGATCTGGATCGAGTCGCCGACCGTCTTGATATGGTCGATCAGCGGCTCGACGGACTCCTGGAGGTCCTTGTTGTAGGTTGTCGGCAGACCCTTGATGGTCACGTATAGGCCAGCCATGTGGCCAAAGGCGCGGCCACTCTTGCCACGGATCAGCTCGAGCGAATCGGCGTTCTTCTTCTGGGGCATGAGCGAGCTTCCGGTCGAGTATGCGTCGGCCAGGCGGACGAAGCCGAACTCCAGACTCGAGTAGATGATGAGGTCCTCGGCCCAGCGAGACATCTTGAGCATAAAGCTGGATCCCCACTGCAGAGTCTCGAAGACGAAGTCGCGGTCGCCGACGGCGTTCAGCGAGTTTGTGAGAAGACCCTCGAAGCCAAGCTCCTTGGCCATGGCATCGCGGTCGATGTTGAAGGGGTTGCCGGCGAGCGCTCCGCAACCGAGAGGGGAGCGGTTGACGTGCTTGATGACCTCGCGAAGGCGCTCAAGCTCGGCGGCGAAGGCGGTAGCGTGGGAGAGAATCCAGTGCGACCAGCGGACAGGCTGCGCCTTCTGAAGATGTGTGTAACCGGGCATCTGTGCTTGTGAGCGTTTGCCAATTGTGCGAGGTTATGGGATATGTACCAGGACGTCGATCTCGGCCTCGGCGCGCTGCACGGAAGTCTTGATGAGGAGCTTCAGGTAGTCCTCGAGGATGCGCAGCTGTGCCCGCAGCCACAAACGCATGTCGGTTGCGACCTGCTCGTTTCGGCTGCGGCCTGTGTGCAGCTTACCGCCAATGTCCTTACCAATGATCTCGCTTAGCCTCCTCTCGTTGGCCGTGTGGATGTCCTCATCGTTGGCCTTGACCTCGAACGAGTTGGATGCCCACTCCTGCTTGATCTGGGCGAAGCCCTTCTCAATGGCGGCGAACTCGGCGTCGGTGAGGATGCCATTGTTCTTGTTGGCGCGGGCAAAGGCAATGGAGCCCGCAATGTCCTCGGCGTAGAAGAGACGGTCGTAGGGCAGTGACGCGTTGTACTGCTCCATGACTGGGTCGAGCCCCTCTATACAGCTATCAGCATGTTTGTACAGCGCGGCGCTACAATTAGCTTGCTTACCGGTGAATCGGCCTCCCCAAAGCATGTTGTCTGCTACCTTTTTCCCTGAAGCCATGATGTGTGTGTGTATGTTGGGGAAGGAATTGAGAAAAAAAAAAGTGAAATCGAGTATGTGACTGTTCTACCTTAGCAAGCCAACGAGTGACGCTCCTGTATCGGCACGGCCCAACCCCTGCTAGCGCCCGCCGTGCCTTATCGACCACCATAGCCCCTCACTCACCTCTTATCGCTCTCCAGGTCACTGATTCTTCCCAACATCCTCGAAGTTGAGCGACAGCGTGTTCGTGTATATGGATGGCTAGCGATCCTCACAAACTACGAGCTTTGACCTGAATTTCTCGAGACATTGCCCCTTCACAGACGAAACCGCGTTGAAGCTGCACAAAGGCTGGTAGAAGACCAAAAAGACCGCTACTTCGAGACTTGAAAGACCTAGCATCCAGAGGCAAATCGATACAGTGGTGGGGTGCTGCTTTCCGTGCTGTTTCTTGCATTCCAGCGAAGAATTTCCCACTTCAAGCGTTTTAGATGATACGCTCGGTTGCTGTATAGTACACGTGATCCGATTCACGTGACGATGATGTTCAACGCTCCCAGGCACATGTATCAATACCGCCTCTATGAGCCTTGAAACACAGTGTTCATGTAGCAAAACTACTCTCTAGATTGTGACATATTTAGAAATTAGGTAAAGGGAAAACGAAAGGCCTCTGGGGACAGATGGCTCTTGTTCGCAAGAGC